>JAOTQE010141060.1:0-11669 GCA_025631205.1 Nesometra sesokonis | reverse complement strand
TAGACCCAGAAACGGATCCGTCTGCAGATGAGGGCTTAATCCTAGTGGCTATTTGATTGATTTTTCCGATCTTGGTCAGATTTTCTCTATTGTTATGTACAATTACTAAATTTTGCAAAATGGCCGCCTTTCGTTTTCATTGACTTTGCCAAATTCCGTTTGTCTATATCATATTTTATGTATCTCATTTGAGATCCAATGGCCACCATTTTTTCACGGTAGAGATTGTATCTTTGTATCTTCGGCCAGTGTCTATTTGATTGATTTTCCGATCTTGGTCGGATTTTCTCTACCGTTACGTTTAACTATTATTAAATTTTGCAATATATGGCCGCCTTTCGTTTTCATTGGCTTGCCCAATTTCTTTTATCTATATCATATTTTATGTATCTCATTTGAGATCCGATGGTCACCATTTTTGCACGGTAGAGATTGTATCTTTGTATCTTCCACCATGTCGATTGATCTAACACGTTGGCCAGATATATGCAAATTTTAGGGAATGCTATACATGCCTTTGTTAGAATTTTGTCAACAAGCAATAATAGTTGTTAATTCTAGTAGACACTGGATAAAATTTTAACTATCTCTGTGTGTCTATTTAGATCTACCCAATAGTATGGTCAACGTTATAAAAACCTAAGATTTGGCTATACGGTTATCATTCCTGGTTTATCCCTAAAGCTGTACTGACGAAGGGTAGACCCAGAAACGGATCCGTTTGCAGATGAGGGCTTAATCCTAGTGACTGTTTGATTTATTTTTCTGATCTTAGTCGGATTTTCTCTACCGTTACGTTTAACATATTTATTAAATTTTGCCACTTCTGATTTAAATTATATATATATATATATATACCACTTAGCCATAGGGACTACGTGGTGAGTTCAAGTTCAAGAATGCAACTCTTCTCACAATCAACACCGTACCACGTGACAACACTAGTCCTCTTTGTACGCATGTAAACATTTCTTTTTATTATTTGGGTATTTTGATCACTAAGGTATGTTTTTCTAGTGGGCCAGAATAATCAAAGGGTGTATTGCTCCTATCTCCCCCTCTTGTATACGGGGAGGGGCTAGGACGTTTATTTGAGCAGGAAACTGCTTCCTGATTTGAGGGAGGATATTGTATTACCATAGGAGTTTGAGAGAAACATTAAAAATGGAGAGCTTGGATACAATATCTTAAACAGAGGATACAAGAAATATATATCATAATACAAAATGAATAAGCATTCAGTCCATCTGCTCGGCTCTAGTAAAAGATTTTAAAAAGTTGTAAAATTGTTGAGGTAAAAACAGTTGTCAGAAAGCAGAGCTATATATAATTTATCTCCACCTGTTTGTCTCTAAAAGAAGATCATAAAATTGGAAATCGTTGGGGTTAAGATAGTTGTTATAATATATCCACAACTGTTTATAAAAAACACACGATGTTTCCTCTAAAGAGAATGATAAGAGGATTGCAATTAAAAGAGTTGACGGAAATCAACATAATGAGACGATTTATATCAATTTGTGTCAAGAAAAAGATGTTTCTGAAGAGAAACGTAAGATCACAAAAAAGGAAACCATTGCGATTAAGACAGACACAGATAACATACCGTTGAGGGCGCTTGTCATCGAATTTATTGAACTTGTTTTCGAAAATTGCTTTTTTTAATTATAAAAGGGAAATTATCGCGATTTATTCAGACAGTTGTCAGAAAGCATTAAAATGCAATTTATTTCCACCTTCTGGTCTCAAATACAAGATTTGTCTAAAGAGAATCATAAAAGAGATTTTTTTGCGAATAAAGCAGTTGTGACTGAACTTATATGTCTACCGTGCTATTATAGATCATAATATTCTTCCAGACTCGGCATAATAATTGTTTTTAATATGAAAAACAACGAATTATCAACAAAGATACGATGAATTGCTGTCAGTTTGAGTTGTCAAGTGTAAGCCCTCGAATCAAGTTAGAGGGCGCACCTTAGATTTAGTTAGAAGTTCAAAGCAAGGACTGGACCAGTACTGGCGCCAGCGGGGGGGGGGTTGGGCCAGCCCCCCCCCTCCCCCCGTCGGGGAAGGCTGCTCCCTCCCCCCCGTCGGGGAAGATTGACCACTTTCGTCGGGGAATAGAAAAATAAAAATATTGTATAGGTGACCCCAAACAATTGAAAATACACACAAAACGGGCCAAAAAGGGGAAAATAACGGGGTTTTTTTTTTTTTTTTTTTTTTTGCTCACCAAACCAAACGGATAACCACGCCCACCCGGACTTTCCTCCCTGTAGGGGACCTTGACCCCCTTTCGAGGTCCATGCTCCCCCCCGAAGGGGACCATGGCCCCCCGTCGGGCAAATCCTGGCGCCACCACGTGACTGTACGGTTAGTAGATCAAAGGAAATTATTATTTAAGTTACTTTTTTAGGTAACATAACCAACATTATATTTAATTTATATAATACTATATTTCATTTATTTGGAAAAACTACCTTAACAATATTTCTTATTCGTAAGGTTTCAATTGGGCCATTCTATGAAATTATGCATATTAGTCCTAATTGATATTGCAGTTAGTATGTAAATCATGATTTGATTTTTTTTTTTGTAATGAACGGTTCACGAAATACTAATGTATTTTTAATGCAGAAACAACGTAAAGATTTAATGGTAGTTATATATTGTACGTTATAACATGATTTGTTCTTGGAGTAGCTCAATTTGCCGCAAGCGCCAACTTAACGACTCAGATAATTTATAAATATTAGCCGTATAACTTACCGGGAAGCGTATGAATGCCCGTGGCTAGTATCTGAAATGAGAATGAAAAGTAAATATTAGGCACATCTTAATAATCTCCGGATAAGTGAAATATCAAGACGCAAGCCGCCATTGATATTTCTATTGTTTAACTGGCTTCGGGTATAGCAGTTAATAACAGTTTGAGGCAATCAATTTAGTAGTTTTGTCTTTGGCGGGGTCTCTGGAGTTCATGAGAGACCACATGCGACATGAAAGGCATACACTTATCATCAGTTGTGAGTAATCACAACCATTCATTTAATATTGAAAATAGTCTTGGTTTTTCTTGGTCAAAGTATATACACCAACGCCTTTAAGCTAAATTTTGTTTCAATTTTCAAGATCTAAGATATATAGTATTATTAACAAAATAAATAATGACAGTTATTGTATATAATCAATAAAACATGCGTTAAAATACAACACATACTGTCTGTCATTTAAGATTTTAGGCATAGAAATATTTCTTATGGAGTTTGTGCTGTGAATACAACCCGCCCCGTACTAAATACGGAGACGATTCATTTTTTAAGAGTTACAAATATAAATATTGATTTTACTTCTAATGTCATTAATCTTTGTATATTCAATTTGTGGTGCAACATTAAACAGAACCACTTTGCAAACAATACGTTTTTCGTTGTAGGGCCTAATAACACAACAAATAATCATTTTAATGTACATATAAAGTGATATTTATACTATTATAATGCATGAAAATCACGGAAATTGTTATTCATTCTAAGTTCTTTGTAGAATTTTGTGACACAGAGGTAGAATCGGCCTACTGATTAGTAGTTCGATGTCATTGAATCGCTTAATGTCGATATGCCGAAGATGTCAAAATAACTGTAGCGCCACCTATTAGCTAATAGGTATAGCACGTAATAAGCGTCATAAATATCATTTTCACCAATGGGTATCAAATAATGAAGAATATAAAAAAGCATAATAACTTGAGTAGGCCTACAGTATATAGGTAACACATAAGCTACCAGCTTTGCCTCACTACGACATGTGTACATCCGGTTTAAACGTATCATTGCTATGATAAAAAAAAGAACATCAATACTGTATGTTGTCTGGAGTTGGTTCCTAAATATGATTGAAATGGCGCCAATGGAAATATACTAGTTTTAATGTCAATAAACTGATAAAAAATGACTTACGACTTATGTATAAAGTAAAAGTAAATATATAACGCATGTTCCGATAGATTCTTGTTTTATGCATGGCTGCAAATACGACAGCCTCTCAATAAACCTAGCGTTGCGAACGTGAGGCCATGAATCTTATTCTGAATTTCTGTTGAGGTAGCAAACTGGGACACAAGTAGAGTACGGTGGTTTGGTTAGCTTCAATCTCGTAAATCCATCCAAACCCTAACCCCAAACCCAACCATAATCCACAATCAGCCCCAACCCTAACTCTGCCCTTACCCTCCACGCCCCAATATGGGCCTACTCTACTTTTTCCACCGTTTGATATCCTTGTCTTTTGGACGGTCTAAAATGGTTCCTCGGTCCACACAAGAACAAATAATGTATTTAATTGTTTTAAGGTGTTTTTACACGGCATAACATGGCGGTCTTAAGAGTAATTAGGCCTATGACTTGTTCAGCTGGCCATGGGAACGTAATGTCATGATTTTTTTAAGTACTTTTTGGTCCACTACTGTACATCATTTGTTATATTGGATGTACCATGGAGGAGTAAAAATTGTACCTTGTTACAAATGAAAAACAACCTATTGCTACAGTTTTGGTATAATGGACCAAATTTAGATGTCTATGTTTTACTTGCAAATATAAAATTCTCCTCAAAATAATTACTGTTTCATTGGAAATTGAAAACTGGGACGAATAAAGCACTGTGTAAAAACCATCGTTTCAAAATTGAGGACACTCTACTCAGACGAGGAATTGACCTAAAGTAGATAGGCCTGCATGTGTTATATATTCTGTAAAGCATATCATGGATCACAATAATAATGATGCAAATATGAGAATAAAGCAGCGTTTGTTTCAGCTCGTTAATTTACGGTAGCAACGACTATAGAAACGATTACCATACATTAATCCCTTCAGAGCAACGACCGCCGTACATAATATCACCGATACTAAGAAATCGGATGAAACAAAATACAGACCTACTTTCTTAATAATATCAACATTTTAGCGACAGATGGATCTTTCAATATACAAGTGTATTTATTTCATTTAAAACTCATCATGTTGGTATTTCGGAATTCTTTTGACAAATTAAGCGTGATACAAACAAGCTATTGTTATTGTAAACATTGTGGAAAGATATATTTCGCTTGATACAGAACCGGTGCTGTTCATTCCAGCCCATTACCCACTGAGTGAATCACAGAAGCAATGGCTGGATCGATTTCAACGCCTGCTGTGTCTAGTAAAAACATACTTAGCAACGGATTTAGCACATCCTGAAAGCAGTGCATTCGGTTTAATTTAACCCGTGGATTTCTCCGATTTCTTGCTGTCATTTACACTTTCAATAACCCTGAAGTGTCGTGAACAGAACAACAAGTTTACCGGATCGTTCATAAGACAATGAATATACCTGTACTATTATCCGATGCGCGGATCCAAGGGGTTTTGAAACCAAAAGAAATATATTGTACAATTTTGGGGCGCTAAAAGAGCACCAGAGAGCATCTGCAGAGAACAATTTTCCCAGGCCCTAGGCGGGCCCTGCACTCACGCCTATTGCTATCATTTTCCTTTTAAAACTTCATAGGCCTACATGGGCTTGGCTAACTTGGCATCGGGCCCCTGTTTCTAGCTCCGCTGGATCCTCCCCTGTTATTTGTACTTCGAGCAACACTTCAGTGGGAATAAGCACCGTCCCCGCCCCTTTTAGAAGAAAAGACTACAGTATACTTTCAGGTAAAAGCACCATCGTAAATCGCACCATAAAGAGCATGGTCTCCAGCCAGCATAAATGGAGAGAACCAAACATGAAACCTCTAAATGAAGACCAAAGATAAAAGTGTTCTAAAAAATGGGGGTTTTTTTTGTTTTAGATTCAAGATTCAATATTTTTATTGCTACTGAAGCCAGCTATGGGCTATTATCCGCTTAAAATTACAACAGAAATACTAGACAAAACAAGACAAAACATAACAATAAATATATACAGTGTAATTGTAAATGTGAAGGCGGGGGTGGGGTGTTAATGATTAAAGAGAGCACGTTTTATGTCTTTAACTGAAATTTCAGAAGGGTCAAGAGCAAGGTCATATGATAGTTGAAGGGCATAGGGTAAAAAAGGAGGAGGAGGAGGTTGAAACGGGTAGTGTGAACAGGGATAGAAAGAATGGTCGAACTGCGGTGGCCACGAAGGACAGAAAAACAGGCGCGACGTTGGGGGAGACTGGAGTGCATATTCTATAGCTTAAAATAAATACACTAAGAAACCTGTGTTACTAAACTAGGAAAATAAATCTGGTTAACTGAAGTTTCGTTTTTAAATTAAAGAGTGTTTATTGTTTTAAAAAAACGTGAATCAATCTGATTTTATTTTTAAATGTGGTCTTGAATTGGAGGTAATTTTCACCCCGCCCTCTGGGCGAATTTTTTTCGCAGGTAGGTTGGGCAAAAACTCATTAATTATTTATTCATACATGTATGCGATGGCGTTCTTGATCATGCCCAAAGCTACTGTATCATAGCAAAGCGAGGTACAATGGCTGTGTGTCATACTGTGTGCGTTTGTAAGATTTGTAGGAGGTAACGCCATCGCATAGGCCTATGTATGAATAATTCATGATTTTTTACCCTACCTACCTACCTACGAAAAAACAATTTGCGCCCTGGAGGAAGAAACGAACAAGTACAATTAAAAACTACAGAAAGTGGTAAGCTATACTACGAAGGCATGGGGAAAACAATCAAGAAACGTCTGGAAAATCTGATTAAATTGAATACAAATGTAATTTAGCATGCGTTATTAATATGCGCAGGTTCAGTCAATTAATGACGTCAGATAACGCTTAATGATCTCTAGGGAGTATACTGAACTTGCGCAACTTATGTCATAACCCCGGAACTGCTCCTCTCCCTTTAGGAATTCAAGAGTTACGCTACTGATTTTTAACTGGAAATCATTGGCCGAACCACAAAATGGTACGCATGAGATCTCGAGTTCGAGGGCTAGAGCTTAGAAATGTTTTGTTTTTCTTTAGTCCCAAAATTCCATCAGTGGGATACCTTTTAATGCTGAGGTAGAATTTCAGCCTTAGCTGGACAAGGTATTTTCTAATAGATTATGTGACTCATAAGAGTTCAGAGTATTAAATGCATGTTAAAATGTTACGACACAACATTTGTTGCAAGCAGTAACGAAACATTAGGTCAACGACCAACAACATATAACTTAAATTATAAGTCCTTGATTAGATCGCTACGCAGAGCAAGTTGCTGCTTTGATATCTCGTTTAAGGTGTTTTATCTTGATATTTCGTGCCGCAGACTAAAATAAATCGGAAAGTCTTTCGATTATCAAATTATAGGTTTAAAAAATTTAAACGTTAAAATACGAAGATGTTTGGTGCGGTGCTTTTTTGTTAAAAAATCTTGTTTAACTTGGTGTTTCCATGAAGTTTATTTCAATTTAGAGTGGTCTGATAATTGGAGGATGAGCTCCATGTTAAAGTATACGGTACGGTTGGTGGTTAGTGGTACTTGGAAATGGTAGTCTCGAATTAAGGGTTTCAGTATTAGAAGGGGTCTCGAAATGGAGGGCAGACTGTCCATTACAAGGTATAGGTCTATCTTCAGAACATCACAAGTTTAGCTTATGCCAATGTTCGCTTGATCATCGACGTGCTTAAGGTACATCACAAAATTGCAGTCGCTGCCAAATAATTCTAACACCCTGACCAAAGGACACAGTTGAAACGATGCTACATAATCGCTAATTATTAGCACCAGAGGCCTTAAGTCAAACTGGTTTGCTGGTTTTTCTATTTTTTTTTAAAATCTAAGTCATATCTATATAAAATGACGGATTGTAGAAAAACTTTCAGGAATTATCAACATAGGCCTAGGCCTAATCAGATTGTTTTCATGTTTTATATAAAAAAGTACATTAGTAGTACTTCACTTCAAATAACCTAGGTATAAGGACTAATTTATCGCTCTAAATTGAACAATTTTTAAACAAGCTCTCGTTAGGTTTATAGCTCCTATGGTGATGAACACTCCCTCTCTTAAATTTTATAAAACGAGCTCATTCGTGAACAAATACAAAACAAATAGGCGTAATTAACTAATCAGACGGGTGTTTCTATTGCTCCCCATCTGAGCTATAATATGTAACTGACCATGACTGTGTATGTTTTTTTCAGAAGCCAATACAAAATGCATTACCTATAAATACTGTATTAATACCACATACTGGCTACTCCATAATGGGCACTTTAATCGATCGCACATTAGCTAATTAGATTCACTGAATCTGTTGCCGCGTTTTACGCGATGATGAAGCGTTTCGCCACGCGTACTAATGGGGTAAGCAGGAAGGTGCAAGTTATGAGAGACATGGGGGACTGTACCCGTGCACTGGGGAATTGTACCGTAAGTGGACTCAGGCGTTAAAACATATAATTTTATTGCTGAGGTGACAGCACTATTTTCATATTCTGTTTCTCATGAATTGTTAACTCATGCAATTTTATTAACCTTATTTTATGTTCCTAATCTTCAAATGTGTTTTATATCTACTTAATAAATAGCATGCAACTGATCTAATTCCACTTTGTTTACAAGTTAGACGTACAGAATAAACTTGATTAACTTGAAGTGATTAAGGTAGGCCAGATTAGACAAACGGTAATAGTAATTCTTTACTTTTCCTTTGGGTACAGTAGGGCTACTGTGGTTACTGATGTTGACGAACCGAACTACTTTATGTAGAAAATAAATTCTCGTTAGCTCCGAGATTAAAAGATCACTTAGCAGGGGCGGATCCAGCGGAACTAGAAAGAAGGGGTCCGATGCCAAGTTTGACAAACCCAGGTATGAGGTTTTAACAGGAAATGATAAAAAATTGGCGTGGGTCCAGGGCCCGCCTAGTGCCCGGGAAAATTTTTCTCTACAGGTGCCCTCTGGTGCACTTTTAGCACCCCAAAATTGTGCAAAAATATATATTTTTTTGTTTTAAAAGGGAGGGCAGGGTCCGTCGGGCCCCCGTGGATCCGCGCCATGCTTAGGCCTAGTCCTAAACAAAATCAGGCGAGTAAATCTAGAGCTGTTTCTTGAAGCTAAAAATAATATGAAACCGTCTAATTTTCGCTTTTTAATGAAACAGACGTAGAGAACTTTACAATTTGATATTTTAAAACTACCTCAATCAATAAGTTTATTGAAAAAAATAATATGAAACCAATCTTATTTTCACTGTTAAAGAAACACTGGCATTAAAATTGGTTATTCTAAATACATTTTTGCCTGCCCTAAACAATAAATGTAGGCCTATCAAAAAAAATAATAAAAACTATTCTACTTCAACTTTGCGTATTTCATTTATACAAAGACAATCATCAGAGGTGAATAGAATTCTGAGATTATGGGTGAGGGGGGGGGGGGGGCATGGGTACTATGATGCTGAGCCAAGAAATTGCATCAACAAGGAAACAAAGTTGTTTGAACTATTATCCTGACTTTTCGTGAAGTCCTTAGTGGATTAGTCAGGGTGTGTTACGGCACATTTTGGTAAATTGTACATTTTGGTAAATTACTAAAATGTGCAGTTACCAAAATGTGCCGTAACGTGTTACAGCACATTTTGGTAAATTGGACATTAATTGGTGAATTACCAAAATATGCACTTACCAAAATGTGTCGTAACATGTTACGGCACATATTGGTACCTGCACATTTTGGTAAATTTACCAAAATGTGCATGACATTGACGGCACATTTTGGTAACTTCAACAATCACACAATCATCACAAAAACACATAAGTGCAATTGGTTTTTGTCCCCACCGAACGAATTCGGTAGCCTCTTAGGAGCATTATGAAACTGTCTGTTGGTGTGTGTGTGTGTTTGTGTGTTCGAAATAATAAGATTTGTTTCCTCTCTGTCATTTCTAGGCCGATTTTCATGCTCCTGATTGCTCTGACTAGAATTTAAACCAACAAAGTGTTATTTCTCCCACATTTAACAGTGCATTTTGATTCGGCTTGTTTAATCTGATAGGACTTGGAACAACCAAACTTCAACATATAAATCTCAAATTCATTTGTTATGCAAATTTTATCAAAGTGTGTCTTGTACGTCTTCACTCCAAAACCAAAGTGTGTGTGTTACAAAAGCTATTGTAGAAAACAAAAGCTAATGTAGAAACAACCGCTAATGTAGAAAACTCAACAGCTTACGCAGAACAATCTCAGCTAATGTAGAGCGATCAACAGCTAATGTAGAAAACTGAAATTGCCTCACAGCTAATGAGATACAAGCAACAGCTAATGTAAAAAACTGCAATACCATTGAATGAAACATGAATGGAACTAAAGTACTGTTACCTGGGAATTTCACATTGGCGCGTAAACGCTGTTTACATTTTTTTAAGACTTGGAGAAGACGGGGCAGGTTGCATCACTAAAAATATTATTCTAATATTACAATACTATTCATTAAAACATGGGCGGAACTAAAGTAGTTTTACCTGTACATTCCCAAGTGACGCGTAAACGCTATGTTAACATTGTTTAAATGACTAGGAGAAGACGGGGCAAGTTGGTTCACTAAAAATAATTGTATAGTATTGCAATACCATTGGTTGAAACAGGAGCGGAACTATGCTATTTGTATATTCCCCAGTGGCGCGTAAACATTGTGTTAACATTGTTTAAATGACAAGGTGAATATTATTTTAATTGATGCAACCTGTCCCGTTTTCTCCATGCCATTAAAGCAAATTGTAATACAGCGTTTTCCCATCCACTGGGTATAACCGTATATACATGTAACAATACTTTAGTTTAGTGTCAATATTTCAATCAATGGTATTGTAATATTATACAATTATTTTTAAGTGTGTCAACCTTCCCCGCCTTCCCCTAGTCATTGAAACAATGCTAACACAGCCTTTACGAGCCACTGGAGAATATGCAGGTAACATTACTTTATTTCCATCCATGTTTCAATGAATAGCATTGTAATATTACAATACTATTTTGGTGATGCAACCTGCCCCTTCTTCCCCATGTCATTTAAACAATGCTAACACAGCGTGTACGCGCAACTGTGAAATATGCAGGTAAAATTACTTTAATTCCGCCCAAGTGTCAATGACTAGTATTGTAATTATTACAATACAATATTATATTTAGTGACGCAACCTGCCCCGTTTTCCCCATGTCATTTAAACAATGTTAACACAGCGTTGACGCGCCACTAGAGAATATGCAGATAACATTACTTTATTTTCACCAATATTTTAATGAATAGTAGGCCTATTGTAATATTTCAATATAATTTTTAGTGATGCAACCTGCACCGTCTTCCCCTACATTAGCGGTTGTTTCTACATTAGCTGCTGCTTTCTACATTAGCGGTTGTAATATGCACGTGTCAAGTATCGTGAGCAATTGGCAAAAATTAAGGAACTTATTTGATCTGCAAGATTTTCTCCTAATTTGTTGCAATGATATAGGCCTATTGTTACCATGGCAACAACCTAACCTTCATACTTGAGAAATGTGTCTTGCCGGTCTTGCCAGTGTTTAACGCAGGACCATATCCCTTTAAAGGGTAAGTGCGGGATTAAAATTTCTATGGATAAATTTATACGATAATTAGTGGTGACCAAACTGACAAAATTTCACATCATTTGGACACTGC
>JAOTQE010141049.1:0-11670 GCA_025631205.1 Nesometra sesokonis | reverse complement strand
ATATAAAATAGCGCCCTCTATTTATATTCATACCCACGAATCCAGATGTAAACAAGGTCGCTAATTCGGTGTATTGTTCAGAAGTCATGCTTGTCAGTTGATTGTGTTCTTGGTCAAGACACTTTATCCATCTGACCTCTCTCCACCTAACATTAAAAAAGTGTATACACTTGACTTGGAAGCAGTGGTCACTGTCATTACTATCCGACTCCCAATCATGATGCTAGGTGTTCAGAACTCAATGCTGGTCAGTTGAATAACACTATTGTCCACCGAAAGCAACACTCCTCCACAATATCTGTCCATTTACTTGGTTTTCCGGGAAGATGGGGGTGAGAGAGTGTGTGTTGTGGTTTTATAAGTTTGGCACTTAACAGTTTGTTTTCGCAAGAAATTCAGTTTTCTGGCAGTGTTTTGGGAGATGCTAATATTTGTGATTTTTTACATTTTTAGTTACTCTATTAGGAACTGTTATTATAATATGAAATATATATTATACTGTGGCCCTTATGTTTCTATGGTAGTTGCCAGTAAAATTAACTTTTGAATAAAAAAAAAAACTTGAAATACTCTTTGTGAAAACAATCATCTTCCAGTTACTCTTCCTGCCATAAAAATTCTTGGCATTTTGTGCACATTCATGTCTATAATAATATTTGATAACAATAGATAAGTTTACATATACACTTACATTGCTACTGTGTTGAGATAAGTTTTAAGACCATTGTAGAAGATGTTTTACACTTATTTTGAAAATAGTTTTCTGTGATGGAATTTTTATTATTCCAGCAGGGACAGGTCCAGTGTTCTGTTTTATGAGTTTTCAGTGCCTATACAGCAAGTAAAAAAGGTTTATTTTCGCATATATCACCCAGTTTTCTCATTGTCATGAATTCTTTATTTGGTGTTGACAACAAAATAAAAACCATATTAGGGGTTGCCAGGGCACCTTATGAAGCCCCCTGCCCCACCCCGGATCTGACCCTGTTCCTGTCTGGATAGCCAAAGAAATTAAAGAGGCGCTATAATATTAAAATTATGAAAATATTAAAAACTAAAGCTAAATTTATTTAGCCACCAACAGTAACGTAGATTATTATTATGATTAACAAACTTGATCAGTTTCCATACATGGTTGAATGGTTCAACAACCATACTATAGTTGGTGCTACACAATGTAATCACAAGCAGCTTGTGGGACACTTGGTTGTACAAATTACCTCATCCTTGCAGTGAACTATGTTAAACTGCATTTGATTGGATTTTTTTCGGTGTTGTAGACCACCAAATAACCCATGAAAGTCCGAAGTTGACTTATTTCCAGTGAGGTCCTTCTGGTGGTGTTTTGGTAGTACACCGGGAGGCAATCCCCTACTCTTTTTCGAACAGTGCACATTGTTCTTTAATATGCATGTGAGCCTTGTACAACCAACGGCTTAATGTCTTATCCGAAAGACAGTGCACTAGTAACTAGTATTTCGAGCCTCCAGTCGAAACACATTGAGAGTGGCGTGGTGTTGATTATAACCATGGCCAGTGAGTCACAGTTCAGCGCACAGCTCAGTGATTTCCACCAACTAAACCAACTGAGATAAATGACACTCTCATTGGCTTGCATTTTTTGTGACATAAATTCACACATACCATGGGAATTAAACCATTAATATAATACAACAGTCATAAAGAATATCATTCATAGTGACAAGTGCTCAAGTCCACAAGAAATTCACTGTAAATCGAAGTCTTCCTGTAATCTGCAAACTCAATCAATGAATGACACTGTTATTTTCCTGAGATTCAGTTAAGACCTAAAAAATGAATAATGAAACTCTAAATTTATAAAACAAGGTAAGACCCAAACAATATGAATAGTAGTTATATAATGTAGCATAGCTCACATATGGATATAAATTGAGTATAGTAATGTCGAAGAATGACAACTGAAAGGACATAATTGATTTTTCGTTTCGTTTTGTATTTGAAAATAGTCAAGAATAAAAAATCTATGATACTAACAGTACTTAACTCCAAGGCTTCCAACAGCCTGTGATCTCTCACTGTCAGGAAAAGCATCTTAACCACTAGACCACATAGGCTTCATGGTTTAAACTGATTCAATTTGTTTTCAAATATTAAATTGGAAAAGAAGCACAACAGTTTTAATCTTCATATTGTAGCCAACACACTGCATTTATTTATTTATTATTTATTTACAAAAAAATGGTGGCCTTATGGCCCAAAACTAACATTTTTCAAATGGGAGAAACCTCTTAACAAACAGCTTTTTCATGTAAATTTAACCCTGTCGCTTTAAACTATGTTTAAGTCTTAGTAATATATGTAAGTATTTGATCATGGTTATGGACCAGTAGGCAACAATGCATAGTATTTAGCCACTGGTATAAATGAATGTTAGCTACCTAAAATGTGTTCACTGAGGAAGGTAGTTGGTAAAGGGGGTCTTCAAACTGGGCTGAGTTCTGACAAGCAAAAAAAGGGATGTTTTTTCATTTATTTTTACTCCAATTTGGGATTTAAGGTGTTTTTCGTTACAGTTTAGGCCTTCACCTCTGAAGGGGGGGGGGGGGTTGTGCGCATTTCCGCTGAAAGGGGTTGCTCGAGGCCCAGATTTTATAATTTCTATCCTGATTTTACTGGGTTTTTTTTGCCTCCGAAGGGGGTGCTCAAGCACATCAGCACTCCTATATGCGCCATTGTGCTTCGGCATCTACCTACCCCACAACTTTACCCAAGTAGACTAACTTCCAAGTCAAGTTATATTTCCATGTCAGATTCTTGTGTTTCCATTATCAATTTGTAAGGCAAGTTTTTCTATGTCAAAGTTTTTTTTATTGCCACTGTTATTTCGCATGGGCACGTCTGACTGTAAATCAATCAATGAAAGTTGAGTGCTCAAAAGAGGACACAGGTTGTATAATATATTTAGCAATAAACCTATTTATCATTTTGCAATTCAACGATTTCAGAAGGATGAATTAATTGCATGAAAAGCTGGTAGAAAAGATTGGGCATTGAAGAATATATTTTCTTAAAATAATATACATTATAATTAAATTCTGTATTTTTACCTTACGAAGATGGTGTCTTTGTTTACTGTTTTTGTATAGGGAAGATAACATTGTTGTGCCAAAATTGAACAACTGTCAGAGAAAAAGGGAAAAAACATTGATATACAGCTACTTAATTATGGAATAGCCTACCACGTGACTTAACAACTAAAATGTTTCTATTTGTTTTTAATATTTTAGATTTAAAATCTAATCATTGATTATATATTGTATTTAGTATTATATATTTAGTTCAGTTTGTTTTTACTTTTAATTTTTTTTGTGATTTAACTGTACCACTTTGAAAATCAGTACACTAGTACTGAAAGTGCCTAGAAGTATAAAGAATAAATAAATAAATAACACATTATTAATTCCATGATATTGATTAATTGATTCCAGGATAGATTATTATTAAATATTACTACTAATAATGTTCTACAATTGTATTTCAATTCAAAAACTTTGTAGAGCAGCAAAAATAGAGCATTACCCTAATAGGCAGTATGCCCTCTATATTACATTTCCTATTCCCTCTACTCTACCAGTGGTAATTTGATCTAATTATAGAGGGCAGTATTATATCTGCATTCTATCACACTCTGTGATATGCATCACTGAGATCATTTGAATGAAAATACTAGTAGAATTTATTTTTGGTAAAGGGGATAATTCTTACCTATTGAATTTACTTTGGTAGTGGAGGCACGTAATGGCTTACTTTAATCTATGGCCTTTGGAGCTTACTTCCTTTTACCGGTATCTTCATTCCTACTAGTTTGCCTTCAGGTGTGTCAAGACGAAAGGATCATTTTAGGATTGTCACATTAAGATAGGTAACTGTCAGATTGTTTTCTTTGGGAAAGTCTAGTAGTATTTATTTAGGAATAGGATTTATACCAAACCCAATTTTTATTCATGCTTGAGTGGTTTCATGAATGCATTGGTATGTCTGACTTTACACCATGTAAATCTTTATGTAGATACTTGGTTTATTTTTGGCTTAATATTATTGCTGGTGTTACTGAGTACTCTTATTGGTTTTCCCAGGTCAGTTGAAGTATGGTTAAATGTCAAAGTATTATATAGTAGTAAGGATGGGTTATCCTCATAATCATAATTGGGTGTGTATTTATTATATTGCAAGTTAATATTTTACTGCATACTCCTACGTATACACATTAAGAAATTGATTTCCCCTACATTTATTAAACTCTTAATTAAATTAAATTAAACTCTAAATTAAATTTTTATGTACATTGAAATGTGTGTGTTTCACCTGTATATATCATTGAGTTTGCCATACATTTATGAAGAATGGACTGGAAATCTTATTACTATTTACTTGGCCATTTTTGAGAGAATATTAAAAAATTATTAATATATTAATATAAATTAATACTTTTTAAAGTTGAATTTCATGTCCTGTAAGTGGCGAGTAACTTGCTGTTGGATGTGAAACAAAATAAAAAAATTATCCCCAGTCAATGCAACAATCTCCATGAAAAAACATAGTCAACTTTTTTATAATGGTATACAGAATTTCACATGGGACCATTTTTAAATTCCCAAAATCTTGAAATCAATGTAAACATAGATAGATTCTCTTTTAACTGAACTGTCTGGCATGATGCATAATAAACAGAATTTCATACTAAACTTGTTCCATTTTTTATATACCAAAAATCATGACACAATGTAAACAGGTACACACTACTAAACTGTCCAGATAGACAGAAGAAATTCACGCTAAAGTAGACCATTTTGACAGTCTGAAAAACCAGGTAATCAATGTAAACATAGGTTCTTTAAACTGAACTTTCTAGAAATCCAGAATAACATGGAAGTTCAAAGGGTGGTGGATTTAGAAGAGTTGAATGTACTATTTCTCTGGAATCATTGCTTAATATTTAGTGAGCATGATTTGAATTTGTTCTTTACTATAGGATTTCTATCTGCAGTACTGCAGTATACTGTAGTTACAGTCACCCAATACTTGGCCACATTTTGTAAGTTCAATGCTCCCCACATGGTTATATTAGTCCAGGTATGTGCACCTGAAGAGGTTAGCCGATGTCTACGGTTGACTTTCATATCCAATAACCAGGGTAAACAATAACACACTGATGCTATACAAGGTGCACAATATCAATGAATATAATATACAGTATGACAATTTCACAGAACTCTATTTTCAATTTAGATGTTAATTGCGAAAGATTCACAATTCAAGCCACGTTAATGAGTTTTTATAATTGGCCCCTCTATGTTATTTTAATTTTAACTTTCATTTTGTTATTTAATTGCATGTTTAATTATTCATGTTTATTAATTACTTTCATTTGAAATAGTTTTATTGGATAATGCAGATAATGTAGAAAATGATATTAAGTGACGTTAGAAATTTCATTTGAACTACAGTTGTACAAATTTTAATATAACCTAGATTTTAAATTAATTACAAATGTTAAATGTGCATAATGGTCACTGTAATAGATATTGTTGTAAAAATTAATTGATTGTAATATTAATTGTAACATTAACTGTGCATGTCAAAGTAACATGAACTAATAAATAATAACTATCAGACATTTATAATGCGTCGCTTTAAGAAATTATAAAATGGCAAGTCAGCAGATAACTATTAAACCAATTGTAAACAAAAATGTTTTCAAATTTGTTAAAATAAAACTAGATTTGAAATCCTAAAAACAAAAAGGGTAATACATTTAAAAAGTAGGTTACTTGGACATACAGTTGAACCTCCCTGTGCGGACACCTCTCTTAAGTGGACACCTCCCGTAGGCGGACGTGGACACGTTTTTCTTAAAATTTAGGTTTTTTATAGGTTAATTTACATCCTGGAAAATACAAATTTCTGTACAAAATTGTCCTTATTCTGTAATGGCTGAGAATCGTACTACTGAATCTTAAAAATGATAAACAATATTTAATAAAATATACAATGCGGTATCTAGACATTTGAGAGGCCATTTGTGTTGAAAAGGCCGTGAAATGCGAGACAAAAGGGCATATACACAAATTTAAAATTTTGGCCCTCTATCGGCCGAAATTCTCATAAGCAGACACCTCCAGTAAGTGGACAGTTTTTCTGGACCCAATGGTGTCCGCTTACAGGAGGTTCAACTGTATATAAAAATTGTTACAAAATTTGAATATTTATCAGCAGAAAGTAAGGTATAAGTCGCAATATATTTTATCAAATATGACAGAACTGTTTAAAAGGAAATTTTTTTAAAAACTAGTATAATAATCTTTAAAATAATTTTCTTCTTTAAAAAGGAATATTGAATATTTTATTTTTCAGGTTATTGGCATTTAGAAATTGACGTAATATATTTTCTAATTTGTTTTTAAAATCATTGAACTATTTCGTAGTACAGTAAGCAATTTATATAGTTTCAAGGGAGTTATCTGAATACTTGATTTATGGTATTCATCTATTAAACAGACTTTCTATCACATTATATATATCTGGCTTCGAAAACAATAAATGTGATATATTAAGAGAAGACATCCGGGGGTATTTGAGGATGCATAAAACTCATGATATGATAAACCTTTATGAGAGATTTACATTAAATTATATATACTATCTATTCATTGCTTTATATCAGTCCCTTTAGTATCTCTGTAGGTAGTTGTAGCTAATAAAATCCAAGGTGAGAAAAAGGAAATTATGTTTTGATTGTTAAAATAATAATATTCTTCCATTACAATCATAAGTAGAAGTGTTGAGAGAATGCATTTAGCAGGGATGTAGCTAGATTGGAAACAATGTAAGGGTGGGTGGCAGGTTGGAATTAGGCTGGGTGGAAGGCCTTAAATTAAACTTGAGAGTGGGTAGAACATTTTTAGGGTGGGTGGCCCCGCCACCTCCGCCCAGCATAATTACATCCCTGCTTAGCCTATACATCTGCACTCTCTGTGTTCTCCTTAGTATTGTTTTAGCCATCAAACCAGTAAAAATTTTGTTTATTGAAAAACAATAATGATATAATTTTGATTCTCATATATTTTTTGCCCTCCTTTACTGTTTAGTATGACAAAAATATAGGAATACTCATAGAGGCCTAGTTATGTAGATATTTTGTGTAGGGCCAGAACCAACATTTTTTTTTTAGTTGGGAAAACACTGACTTTATCAAAATACCAATAGTGGACATAATTAGTTTTCCATTTATGTACATGTATAAATACTAATTAATACAGTATAACAGGGACAATTTTTGCCAGTGTACAGTAGCGTAGCAAAACGCTACAAAAAAAATGAAAATTTGCTACACAATTTTAGGCATTGATTCCATAAAATCATCATATTAAACCTTATATTCATATAGAATCATAATGTATTAGCGATTATTGCTAATCAATATTTTGTATACTGAAATAAAATGTTTCCACAAATTAACTATGTAATAATTTACTATTTTAAGTGGGTTATCTAGTTACAGTAAGTGAATGAGAGGTAGGCTTGGTTTGTGGCAGTCAAATTAGTGGAACACTCTAACGATAGGTTTCTCTGCTGGTATACACCCCTTGAAATAATAGTTCGTTGTCTAATATTTTTTTTCATATGTAGACATAATGAATTTGCAGACAAACACATCAAAACCACTCACCATGATTCATATAGACAGATTGGTGCCGATTTGTTTGCCAGAGTCAAACCAAAATACTGTGCAATAAAAATAATAGTGCTGTTTCATGTGAAGATTTTTGACATAATTTATTAATATATAATTTAATAGTATTATATTTCTTTATTTATATTTTGTTTCTTTTATTTTATTTAAATTTTACATATTTACACTGTTATTTATTTGCTTTCTGTTGCTATAGAAATGGATAACTTTTCCAATTCTAGATGTGCATTGACAAGCAAATTAGGATCAGCAAAACAGTACTTATTTTTTGTCTACTTTTTTAGCCAGGATGGCATTTCAGTGGCATATATACCCTATTATAAATTAATAAAGTTAAATGCACTGGTTTTCAAATGTTCCTGGGAATAACCATAATTTGTTTTTTAACTACTAATATAATAGTTTGGCTATTTTGTAAATCGACAGGGAGATTGTTCCAACATTCAACAGTATTGTTTGTTTGTTTCATGAAAAAAATTCTTTTTTGACGAAGTTATACTTGATGTTGGTAGTACATGTGCTCTATCACAGTACCTCAGTCACTGAATAAACATCACAGAATGAACAATAATGAACTACAAAATACTGTCTAACAGTATTAGAATACTGAAAACGTAATCTATATAAGTTAATATTTAATTAGATAAGACCGTAGGTATTAACCTATCCAATAAGCTTTTCATTGAAGTTGTTGACCTTTGACCTACAGATTACCACTCAAGTCCAATGCAGTCCCCTCAAATACAGGGGCAGGAGAATATGTACAGCAAGGTACAGAAACAGGAGCTACAGTACAACAACACAACGAGTACCCCTAAAATGTACCTACAGGATGATGTAGATTTTCCCAGGTAAGCCATGTTATATACAGGGTTGTAGCTAGAAAAATCCAAGGGTGGGCGGCAGCATTGAAGGGTGGGTGGTAAAATGAATATAAACATTATTTTTATCTTTTTCAGAGGTTTATGGTGGGTAGCAGGTTGAAATTAGGCTGGGTGGAAAGCTTTAAAATTAGCTTTAAGGATGGGTTAAAGTTTTTTAGGGTGGGTAGCCCCGCCCACCTCCGCCCAGCATAATTACATCCATGTCTATAGTATACAAATATACGCTACCTAATTTCGAGTTTCTGGTTAAAAATATTGGCCTCGGTGCCTCCGAATAGTATTATTCACTTCAGGGCTCTACCCTAATTTTGAGTAAAAATATACCTCTCAGTGAATATTACTATTTGGAGGCATTGAGGTCCATAGTTTTAACCAGAAACTCGAAATGGGCAACATGTTATATTATATTATAAATTATATTATATTATATTATACTATACTATACTATACTATACTATACTATATTATATTATAGTTTCATTTCTCTGAGAGCTGTTGACAATTCTAGATGAATGTTTGATTTGTCACCATTTTAAGGCATTTGATGTTTTCAATTGTCTATTATTATTGTGTTCTCCTCTCAACTACGAGACACCAAATAAAATGTTGAGCTAGGTTTTACAATAAATTCTCCAAGAATTTAAAATGAAATATATGTTTTATTAATCTTAAGTAATTTCACATAGGTGATTACTGGTGGAGAAATTTTATTTTGTATTAGGCTTTTGTCTTCTTGGTGGTTGGTGGTGTTAGTCATACAGGTTAAAAATTATATTATTTTAAGATAAGATTTTCATTAAAAAAAAGAAATATAACTATCGTTGAATTGTTACAATAGGATTCTTCTACATTAGTTTTTACCAACATGTGCTGTTTTTGTAATAAAATTTAATATTAAAATATAACTTGCATTTCAACTTGCTGATAATTTTTTCTTTTACACTCATCTCTGATCTATGTGTAAATCATTTTTATTTCTATATTTCTAACTTTCATGAATTCCATTTGGCTTTCTAATATTTTTGTTACTGTTCTCTTAAATAATAATAATACATTTCTCAATTATCTCTACGGTCGAATACATCACGTCTTCATCACCCTCCTGATGTTTTAATCGTCGTCTATATTTTCCATTTTCTGCAGAACATTTCTCTTGATAAACATATCTGATAATTTGAATCCCTAGATCAACAACCCCTGATTGGTCACGGATGATCAGTCACCTGTAGATGCAAGCAAAAATTGAATTATATATTAGATATCAATACTAGAATAACCAGGTTTTCTTACCTGTCGTGTGTTGAAATGATAGTTCATAATCTTAAATCATGCCATTCAATATTTTACAATTTTTCATTTATTAGGTGTACATCCCCATTAGTATGATTTGTCAAGTCTTATCATTATCAACCTGTGTCACCCACTGTTGGGTAAAGGCCTCTCCAAAATGTCGCCATTCAATTCTATTAATAATAGGTTTTCCTGTCCATACTGGTGTCCCCACTTGTCAATGGATAATTGGATTAATTTCCACTTGATTGCTTAGCTGTACAGTATGTTCCTAGCCTTTATAAAAATTTAATGTGATAAGCCAGTGAGGTGGTTAATTCAGATTTACCCTACATTTCTGAAAATTTAGGGTAAAATTGATTAAATTTTCTAATGAGGATGTACACATTATGTTCATTTATACCCTTATACCAATCTAAGCTAAGACCCATGATAGCAAGAGTGCAGAGGTTATGCTGACCCTACATTAACTTTGCTGTTCATTGTACTTATTATTTCCATTGTAAACTCAATGAAAATTTCAATTCATAGTTTAATTATTATAATTATCATAATTTAATTATGCATACATGCATTTTGAACACAAAAGAAACGGAATTTCTTCTGAAAATTGGCCTATTATTTTCAAACTGTTACACTAAACTGCTTTGTCAAACCTTATTGTAACCACTAATTTATCTTATTTAAAGATAATTTACAACAAGAAACCTGCAACAATTACAAATATACATGTTATCAATGACATTTCATTGTCATTGTCACTAAACACGTCATTCCTAACATTGCTGTAGTTACATTAAAATTCAAATTTTTTAAGGGGACACATAAAGGTATCTCAATAGTCAATTAACTCTACAGCAGTCCTTGTATTAGAAGACGACAGGCTGTAGAATTTTTGACCTATTTCATTTCATTGCCACCTATTTTGGCTTGAGCCTGCGGCCCTCACCCTTGTCGATTTTCTATATCAGCATTTTTAATAACTATAAATGTCAGTAACATTTTTTTTTCTATTCATTGCCACTAAAGACGTCATTCTTAACATTTCTGTACTGCTTATATATCAGCTTGAAGAAAAGAATTTGTTTTTTGCAGGGAACCACGTAAAGTTGTTTTAACTAAGGGCTCGACGGGTCTCGGGTTCAATATTGTCGGTGGTGAGGATGGAGAAGGAATTTTTATATCGTTCATTCTGGCTGGCGGTGTCGCAGATCTAAGTGGAGAACTCCGCAGGGGCGATCAACTTTTAGCGGTAAGTACATTCAGTTGATGTTTCTAATATAGTACGTCATAGAAATAAAGTGCTGTAGCTAGGTGGTTAACATGCTTGCCTTTCGATCCCAAGGTGCTGGGTTTGAATCTGGCCGAACACTAGGTTCTTTACCATAATCTGATAGTGCCATTCCCAAAGCCTCATAATGTGACTTGGATTAGGAAGCATGATGTAGGTCTCATCTTGTAAGTGGCGAGAAATCTCAAAATTTCTTTACTGTACTGCCCAAAAGTACAGTAATGATTACCGTATATTTTGGTGTAGAAGTCGCACCTTCAATACGCAATTTTGGTCGCAAAATTCGGTATGCGTCTTATACACCGACGATATAAAATTTGTAAGGCCGAAAATGTAAACTCTCTACAGACAGATAGCCTACGCACGCGGACGGCCGTAGGCTAGGGCCGTAGGCTAGGCCTAGCATATTTACACGAGTTTGAAACACATTTTAATACTCACAGAAAAGATTTCAAAACATATTAAAGTAT
>JAOTQE010141038.1:0-11670 GCA_025631205.1 Nesometra sesokonis | reverse complement strand
TGCACAATTTTGAATAAAACGGGCAACCACGCCCACCCGGATCTGGAAGTGGGCCCCCCTTTCGGTGGATCCTGGATTTATACATTTATACATACTAAAACATTTATACTATACTAAAAAATGATTAAATATGATGTATGCTAGACCCTCTTTTTGAAATGACATATTATGTTAAAACACCAAAAAACCGTCTGTAAAAGGCCATGTAATCTGTTTAGAGTTGATCAATACTCATTTTATATACGCTGTATGTCATCCATGGATCAGCCAAAGCTGATGTGGATAGCAATTGGCTAAACGTATTGGACAGCTACAATCTAATCAACATTGATCATTACTATGCTATCCACATGACGCATTTTATCAATGTTTTCACTGACGTCCACTGATGCTAAAAATGACCTTTTACTTCACTGGTCCATAAGTAATTTTACAGGATATATGTTCTGTGAATCCTGAGGATGATGACATAACAGTTGAAATATTGCAACAAATCATGATGGCATGTATCATGTTCCTTGGAGTATACATTATACTTTCTTATTAAAAGTAATACTACTTGATGTAATACAGGGGTGTATTTAAGGTTAGGGCTACTTTATTGTATGTAATACAGGTTTAACAAGGGGCAGATTTAAGGGGCTTAACAGGCTTAAGCCTTCCCCTTCCCCCACAAATTGACTTTAACATATATTTTTTGGGTAATGACAATTGGCAAGTAAGTGGTTTGTTGAATTTTTAAACTGGCATACAGGCGCAGATCCAAGGGGGGCCCAACGGACCCGAGCCCCCTTTTGAAACCAAAAAATATAATTTAGCATAGTTTTGAGGCGCTAAAAGTACACCAGTTGCGCCCTGCCCCCCTAATAGTATATGTAAAAAATCCAAAATACGCATAAAATAATAAAGTACCAGGGCACCAAAATGGGGGAATGACCTTTTTTTTCTCATCAGAATAAAACAGGCAGCCAGACCCATCCGGATCTGGAAATGGCCCCCCTCCCCTTTCGGTGGATCCTGGATCCGCCCCTGCGCATAATATAGACCCCAATATTCAAAGCTGGCCATAATATGTGTTAGTCCAAGGTGCAAGTAGAGGTTTGTTTTTAGTTTTTGTTTATGTTTGTTTGTTTGTTTTTTGGGCTTGTCAAAATCTAATCGGGTACATCTGCCTGAAACATGGCTTGCTCCCATTAACTCACAACCCTGGATCTGCCCCTGATAACATTACATAATCAATATAATCACATTTTATGTACTGTTATACATTTTGTTTAATTTAAGCTTCTACCATTTGGGTTCTAAATAACATTATTTGTTAATAGCCTGTGTGTTCTAGCTGTGGTTCTAGAATATTAATGGCACTTCCAACAAATTTTTTTGCCATAAATTTATTTTCTTTCAGATTTTCCTGTTGCACCTTGAGCAAAAGTAATGTCTCCGCTAAATGATAATAAACATCTGTGCCTAGATATTTTGTTTGTTTCTTAAACTACAAATTACAGACCTACGTTTTTCAAATGATATAGGGCTAATTAACATAAATGTGAGAGTTCCCATGATGTCTCTTTTTTCAACCATTAAACTTTAACATACTTCCAAAACCAAGAGGGCATTTCCACGACCTGATTTCTAAAATTGATCAATTTATATCTCAGCTATAAAGATGTCATAACAAAATTAAATATCGTAAATTCTGGCGTTCAGTATGTTATGTTGTCACCTACATAACATCAGTGAAATTATAGGTCGCAGAACCTCATTCTAACTACACATCAGGAACTATTTATTATTTCATTTTTATTTGGGTCATTCCATGCTTTATTAATAAATGATAGTAGACACCTAGACTATTTATTACAATGTTTTATTGGGATTTTTGTAAATTTTGAGGTGAAAAACTTTCAATATTAAATTTTTATTTTGTCCCTGTGTTACACCGCCATCTTGTGACCAAAACACATTCAACTGTGACATTTTACTCACAGTGAATAACTTGAAAAATGATGGATATATAATTTCAATTTGCATTTTTTCTAGAAGTTTGTTTATAATCTGAAAGGTCCACTAATCAACTTCAAGTAAGAAAGTATTATACATACTCCAAGCAATGAATTACATGCCATCATGTTGGGATTCAATATTTTTCTACATAAATTGTTTTCATCAGGAATGATTCCTGATGATGACATAAATTATGTTGAAATATTAAAGCCTGACATAAAATATAAATGGAATAAAAATATTTTTGTTATTCTTATTCAAAATTTTAAATATTATTTGCCACAGGGTAGTCAAATATAAATTTTTATTATTTCATTGCAGGGTTCAAGAAACAAGGTAGGCCTACAGAAAAGTCTTGCCTTACATTGGTTGCATGATTTTGGAACTTTGAAGAAGGTCCAGTTTAGTGTAATGTCATGTTTCAAAGAGGTTGGTTTTAGTAAAGGTGATTGTACTTCTTTACTTAATACTTTTACTCAAGTTTGTTCATGAATATTAAACATTTTCACATCAGCCTTCTGATACATTCGTAATGCAAATAGGTAAGAGTTTAATCACTCCTTAACTCCTTTTCCTCTTAAGAAGACTCATGGTTACTTCATACTCGTAATGTTATCAGTATTCTCTTATCATTTGAAGCATTAATGTATTAGTATGTGTATGAAACTGTCTTTCATCATCATATCATAAAAAGCCAGAAATGAAATCTCAAAAGTTCGTCTAGGTCATCTGTCGCCACTGTTAGTTGTTTTTTTTAGGCCCTGTTTGCCTTTTTCAACTTTTCTAGTTTATAAAAAGCTAGGTTATAATAGAATTTTTTAATAAATAAATAGTGTTTAGCGTAGCTTTACAGTCTATTTGTCGCAAAACTTTTAATCACTGTTTTAGCAGCAGTAGGCATATATTCATTATATAGTTGTTTTATTTTAGCACAAAGAATACATCCACAGCAAATTAATATTAATTGATTTAAAAAAACTAAACACATTAAAATTCTTATCTGTAATTTGCTAGCAAAATATATTTAAAAATAACTTGCTCATTGAGGGAAAATATAGGCTAATTCATCACCTCCAACATAAACACTTTACCCCTAATTTTACAATTTTTCATGCAAATTTAAACCAGACCTTAACAGATAAAAAGGCCAGCACTTTTCAGGAGAGGTAATTTAGTTGAACTTGGGAAAATTCCCTATTTGTGGTGCTTAAATTAAAATATTACCCATGATGCATTCCCTCAAAAGAAAAGGTAAACATGATCTTCGAAAACTTTCAAAATAAATGTTAGCAATCACAACACTGCTAATATTGGATATGTTTTCAACACTAGGACTACATTGCCAATACAGTCAACTCTCTCAATACCGGATAACCTCGGGCCGGCAATTATTTTCCGGTTTTCTGGAAAGTCCGGTTTTCTGAATTTAGAATTAAGATAATAGAATAGGAATAGGGAAAATTTTGGGACTTTTAAAAAAGTCTGGTTTTTCGTGAATTCCGTTTTGCGGAGAGTCCGGTATCGGGAGAGTCAACTGTACTACATGCATGCTAAAATTCATAACCATCAGCTGTTGGGAAAGCCACGTTTGACTATTTATAAACTGTCATAATGACAGCAGAGGCGGCGGAACATTTTTGAATTGGTGGGGGGGGGGCGAGGTTAAATCTTGATCAGATTTACTTGTCGGGTACCTTTCCCAAGCGGGAAAGGGAGTGGGAAGGCGCAGCTGGCGCACCCCCTAATATTGCTCAAGCACCTCCTTCGGAGGCAAAAAATAATAAAATTAGGATACAAATTCAAATATCTGGGCCTCGATCACCCCCTTCAGTGGAAATGAGCACTCCTTTTCCAAGGGAAAATACTATACTGTGAGATAAAAGCACCACAAAATCATGAATCGCACTACGAAGAACATGCCAATGGGGTGACAATATGAGAAAGTAGGACTTTTTTCTTGCTTGTCAAAACCCAACCCAGGTTCCAGCACCCCGCTTTGGCAATTCCTAGACATGCTCCTGGATTCCCCCTCCCCCATTTTCTGGATCCTCCCCTGCCAAGGCAGACCTTACCTACAAAAACTAAACAATTTATTTTTCATACCAAGTTGTAAAATCAATTGTGAACAGTGTGATTCTGGTAATGCGAGTCAGTACTGGACATGGTAAAACTAACCATCATAATTTGAGTGTGGACAGAATCAAGATTTAACCAATGGAATGTTTTACCCATGTTCTTGGTAAAAATCCCTTTTAAAATCTAGTGTGACTGTTGTTTAATATATAGTATTCTTGACTTATGAACTGTCATGTTGGGTTAATAGGCTTTAATTATAATAATTAATAAAGTAATTTTATAATAAATTTAAAATTAATATTTCATTCATTTTCAAATGAAAATACGCATTTAAAAATTTAATTAACACCATTATTTACATTTATTGGTTAATATTTCCATCTACTAGTATTAAACTAGAATAAACAATATGACAAATATCATATCAACATAAAGTTAAATACTAATAATTATTTTTCATACATACCTTAATTTTACTTAATAATATTATGATCACATTCATTGATTTATATTTTTTCATATTGAACTCAAATGAATGAACACTAATGAATAATTTCAAAATATATGTCAATATTTAGTTCATTTTTCATACCTATTTAAAGATTTAATTATTAATATTTCTATAATTATATTACTAGAATAAATACTGTACAATATGATGAATATTAATCTCAAAATAAATTTCAATAAAGGTTATTTTTTTCATGCATATTTAAGCATTATATTAACATTATTATGATTATGTTAATTGATTTATATTTCTCCATATTAAACTAGAATAAACAGTAATGAATCATTTCAAAATAAATTTAAATATTTATTTAATTTTTCATACTGTTGTTGTTGTTGTGGTTGTTGTTGTTGTTACTGTACATTCATTGATGTTTAGTTTTCTATATTAAACTAGAACGGACAATATTATAATGTTAACACTGGTCATTGTCTTGTGATGGTGAACATTCTGCTGTCAATACTGATTGATGCCGTACCATATTAGCAATATGCAAACAATGCTCTTATGTTACACATTAAGCGACAATAAAAGTCAGACATAAGATCCAGCAAATACCAGTGAATCTGTTAATGAACATCTCATGTATTCAACATGCAGGCTAATCTTCAACATAAGCATCGCATTGGATTTAAAAAATAGAGAATATTTAACTAAGACCATTGGTAACTCTCCAAAGGTTATATCTTACCTTTGTTCAAATTTTTATAATTTGACATGGTTAATTATGTAAAAGTTCTGAAATAAAACCAAAATTACGCTTACTTGTATACATTTTGTTGACTTCCAGTCAACATCGTCATTACGATTGTGTCTTGAAAAGAGTGGTAGTTCAACCGTTGGTGGCGCCCGCCAAAAAATACCAGGAGGAAGAAAGAAATCTGAAAACCAGACACAATCATACTGATGATGTTGACTGGAAGTCAATGAAACGTATACAAGTAAGCGTAATTTTGGTTTTATTTTAAAGAACTTTTACATAATATTATATCTATGAAAACCGATGAAATTTTATCAGCAATTGACATGGTTAGTTTTACCATAAGCCTTTGTAAAACTTAATGACCATAACACACAGGTGATTGGACAACAGACCAATGAAAACCATTCCATTTGATTTGAGAAATTCATCCGAGCCGCCGCTGTTTGGCATTGAACCTTCCAGGCTGTTAATCTGAGTTCAGTAAGTATTACTGGACACATTTTATCCTGGGGTAATTTTACAGAGTAACTCTGCACAAGAATTTTTTGGCCAAATTAAAGGGTGGGTCTGTCAGGTTTACCGAGATACGTCCAGAATAAGGCTTTCAATTCACAGACAAAATGTCAAAAACCATGATTAGAGAATTGCATAGTGCATGGTCTCTCGAAATGCACAGAAATGTTAGGGGCATGAGGTTCCAGTAGATATATAATACAAAACAACCAACATTTCAGGAAACTTCATTTTTTCTGTTATATTTTGTGAAAATCGATGAATGTTTGGTAAGATTTTTTTTCACAGCCCTGTGGATTTGTTCACCTTCGACGCAAACTACATACATTAGTGAATGTTGTTAGGAATCAGACAAGTAGTAGGGGGTTACCCCGGTGTACTGGTCCATGCATGACCCCTGCCGTGGACAGCTGAAGTAGCAAGTACAACTCAGTACTTGCTGCATGACATGACGTGACCCTTAGGGGAGTAGAAAGTCATAAGAATGTGTAACATCTGGTCCACAGCGCCATGAGCATCTTCTAGATGGATACTGGCGCGTATATAAATGTACACCATTATTATTATTATTATTAGTAGTAGTATTATTATTATTTATTATTATTATTATTAAAATGTCTGCTTATGGGGAGGTGTCCGCTTACGAGAATTTCGGCCGATAGAGGACCAAACTTTGTAAAATAAAAAACATACTTATTTTACAGAATTCTCAATGTAAATGGGCTCTCAAATTTCTAGAAAAAACATTCTATAAATTGCATTTATCAATTTTCAAGATCACTTGGTTCAGTGATGTAATTTTCACTTAAAATTTTGTAAAGAAATTTGTATGTGATGTACAAAAATCACAAAATTTTTTCAGGAAATTCACTTATGGGAGGTAAATTAACATACTAAAAATCTAAATTTTAAGTCAGAAGGTGCCCATGGCCACTTACGGGAGGTACCAAATTCACTGATTAGATAGGAAGAACAAACAGGTTTTTGAATTACTGTAGTGTCCGTTATGTGAGGTGTCCGCTTACCAGAAGTGTCAGCACATGGAGGTTCAACTATAATTAATCTTGTTAATATATTTTTTAAAAAAAACATTAATAAATGATAGTGAACAAGTGTGATTCCTATGAATAATATAGATAAATCACGAAATATGCAAGACATATTTCCCAACATAATTTCTTTTGCATTAGCAATTACAGTAATGGTAAAAGCTGTGGTATGAATCACAGATAGATAAGTCTGTCAGTTGATGAAACATTTTCAAAATCAATAATCATATTATACCTTAAGACCTTCACATTATCTCGTGGGAAATTCACAGTCTATAGTTGCTATTTGATAATGACTGGAACAAAATCGTGAATCATGTTGCAGGTTCAGGATACTTATTAGGATCATGTTGTGTGTAAATTTGTGATAATTTACAACTTTCCGGGAAGGCTTTTCCTGAGAAATCCAAGTGCACACAGTAGGTATAGCTCCGTCCTAAAATCAAGTACCATGGAGCAAGGTATTAATTAATCAGTTTTAACAATTAATTATATCCAAGGATTATGACTTCTTGAATATTGGGAAAATTTTTTAGAAAAACTAGCTTAATTTAAGCATACAGATTTAATAAATACAAGTTCTTAACATTCACATTACAATAACTTCAAGTTAATCTGAAAACAAAATTGAAAGATTTCAATTATTTAACATAAAATAAACATACAATGAGATTACAAATTTTTTACACACTTTTTTTGCCAAGAGATACAAGTTGAATAGAAAAAATATAACCAAGTTCTTGGAAGTGACGTAACAAACAAATAATCATAGAGCAAACAACTCCATGGCATATGCCTACAAAACTTCTTTCCTTATTTTATAGCTAGATTGAAAATTATAATCCAAAACTTTATATAGCTTGTTTTGCAATTTTTTGGAAAATCTGCTAAATAAAACTATAAGTTTATTTTTGTTTAGAAACAAACAATAAATACTGATCATTTCACACAACATTTGCATTTTTAGCAGAATATTCATGAATCAGATGTTGGAATAAAATATTTTACAATTTTATTCCAACTTTGTAATTATTTGTCTGAGGGTATACTAATAGGCCAAAAATGGAATTTTATTTTTATTTCAAGTTAGTATAAGTCGGAGGCAGAGGGGGCGAAACGTTTTAAAAACCTGCTGTGGCCTATTAACTTGTGCTATTCTGGTTTTAAAAGCCAAAATATTCATATAGGCCATATTTGCATGCTGTTTTTATTGTTTTAGGCCTCTAAAGGGAGGAGTTCGATGCCCTGGTGATAATCATAGCGACAAAATAAAAAGCTAACTGATTTTGTAGACAATGTGACATTTTAGGAAGCCACTGTCCCCCTTGAGTTACCCCTGGGGGGACGCATCCCCTCCATCCCCTCCCCTTTTCCGAGGCCCATGGTCGGAAAAAAAAAGTCTCACCTCAGTAAAATATGAAGTTATCTCAAATACTCTTAGAAATGCATAAAGGTTTTGTGCTTGAGCAATATCAAAATTGCCTGTTGGGCAGTAAATCCAAAATAAATTGTAGATTTGTTGAAATTTATCAAAGTATTTTATAGAAAAGTAAATGAAAGTATATCAATATAAACAACAACAAAAAATATAATCTAATCTTTTGAATAATTTTTATCATGGTCTACAATTGATAATCCATATTTTCACATTGATAAGACTACCAATCAGGAATATGACCTAAAATCAAACTGAATAATTTAACTAAAGATGAAAAAACATTGATAGTCCCTAGGCGGCAAACCTCCTCAAAAGAGAAAAGTCACAGGCGAATGATAAACAGAACATTCCGCTTATACCTCTGAACTTCTTGTCTCTGGCAATAAATCATTGCTCATCCCAACATTGTAAGTACACATAACAGTCTAGAAATCCCATGATCTTTCCCCTATAAAACTATTTACCCCTATGTGTTCAAGTTTAATAAAACCTATTTTGGCATATTGGGTTTTAATATGTAGTTTATATAAACACTTTCAATTTACAAATTAATACTTTCTAAACTAAATGAACAACAAGACAACATTTAGATTCACTGACTTAAGTCCACATATATATTAATTGTTTATAAAGTTTGTTTTTTTTTCTATTCTTACAATATTCCTCATCTAATGATACAATGTCCATTTTAATCGGGCCCCAATGGAAACTAATCCTTTTTTTAATATTGTAATATACAATCCAGAGTCGATTTCATCGCTTGTATACGCACACACACACAGAGGCCTAGTCTCCATTTTATAATTTAGAAGTTCATATCTTTTGTTAGTTTATTTTATTCCAATTAAAAAAAAACCAAGAGTAGCTAGTGAAAAAAATAATGTATAGGCCTACCAATGGTTTGGAATTAGTTACAGTACCAATAAGAAATGTAAATAATTAAACTTTATAAAGCTGGTCTTTTTGATCTGCTTTAGGCCTACTATAGTGAAGTATGAAACAGCACACTCGACTTGTAAACAAGGTTGATGATTCCATCTATTGTGACTCTAGACAGAGAAATAACATGATTACTCAGAAAAACAGACACTGAAATAACAAAAGTACATGAACATTTAATATAAACAATTGGAAACTGATCAAAATTTTGACATGGGACCTATAATCGACTATATGATATAGGGGTTGGAACTCAAAGGATTTTGAATTACTGAATACTTTAAGGAGTGGTTAGGGCATTTTATGGATAATAAGACAATTAACTTCAATTGCCTTTTAAACTACATTCTCTAAATCGCTATCATTCTTGCATTCAAACCAAGAAGTATAGCCAGAGGACTCGCCCTTAAACAAACAAAAATGACAAAAGACCGTGCAATCATTCCGTATCTAAACCTTAAACTACGTAATCCAATACTAATAGAAAGGAAACATAATACTCACATCTAGGCTAATGTGCGAAATTGACTCGAATCTGAAGAATTGATGCAACGTAAACATAACAAACGGAGAATAATTTAATTGAGTTAACCAACTGAAGCATAATTAATAACTTCCATGGCCTTATAAAGGATATAATAAAGTTGAAATCTTTCTTCAAGGAGTGATAATTCATTTCCTTAGTTAGCTTCTGTAGGTTAATTGATCTCATTAAAGGTCTTGATTACTATTTTCATTTTGTGTCTTGTGGAATAATGTTACTTTTAAAAATGAAATAAGGAAAGAAATGTCATGGCTAATCACATCTGACCAAGCCCTTTTAACAATTCTGGTCTTGGTCGACGACGAGGGCGTATCCCCTTACTGCGGTTTGTGTGCTGATTCAGTGAAGAATTGTTTTGTTTCTCTCTTTTCATTTGTTTAAATCTGTACACTTGATTCCACAAAGTGAAGTTTTGTAAATTATGCTACCATATTATAGGCCTATTGTATGTATGTATCACTTAACTGCACTGGCACTGATCCATTTTTAAAGTGGGGGGGGAGGGGAGGTGGAGGAGTGAACAATGTGTTTGCCAGTGCCAGGTGGCAAGATCATCTCCCTCCCAAATAAAACTCAGAGCTCCCAATTCTCACTATTTTGGCAGAAGTCTCACTATTTTCCAGTCAATCTCACTCTTTTTCACTATTTTTGACATTTTCTCACTATCTTTGACATTTTTCCACTATTTTTTCTGAAATTAACTATTTTTCCTGAAATTACACAAAAAACCAATGATTCTGTGTACACAATACCAGAACACAGATCTCAGATTATGCAACAATAGAAATTAACTGTCCTTTTTAATAAAACATTGATTTTCCTATTGAAAGTACACATCAAAGGGGTGCACATTCTTAAATTCACGGCTCACATTTTTGACCAAACTTCAAATTTTCGGTCGTTAAATTGACAAAAATAATCTCACTATTTTTGGATCTCCAAACTTGGGAGCTCTGAAAACTTTTAAAACTATTAAGCCTCTAGACATTTATCATAAAGAGCATCTTGGGATATACCTTTGCTACATTCTGTTTTGTTAAAATAAAGTTGGTGTTTCTGTCGAAAAGTGGGGGGACACCAACCCGGTTTCTCACTGCATCTATGCTGGTGCTTAAGTGGAACCATGTAAATGAGCGATGGAATCAAAATTTTAACAGGCACTTTTCCAGACTAAGGACATATTGGGTGGGCATAAAAAAATTGCCCGTATTTGACACAGAAGATCTTCAAAACCCTCTTGCGTCAGCTTCTAACAATGTACACCAACAAATAACATCATGTTTTAAGTATACAGACCAAATTTTAATTTCATCCCTTAAGAATTCTGTTAATAGGACCAAAATCAAAATAATGAGTCAAAAACTCAAATTCCTGACATTTCTGATTTGTCTATTGCACAATGTAAAATGGAATCTTTTTATTAATTGAGTTCAAATTTCTTTCTCCATCAAAAACTTATCTCCAAGGTTTCTGTGACACTATTTTCTTTTCTGTCGAAAAATACTTCATCAATACTCATACTTGAAATCTGTGTTCGCTTGTGCAATTTTAATTCCTGTTCTTTTGTCATATTTCTCCAAAAAATCCAAGATACTCCATGGTTCCTGACAATCTGTCCCTGCAATTTGTCAACTCAGATATTGTCTGGAAACGAAGTGCCTCTTTCATATAATAAAAATATTTTCGGAGCACACAGTTTTGGTCGTCCACTGGCCAGAGTTCCCAAGTTTCAAACAAAGAATTCCTGGAGATTTTCTTGTGGTCATCATTACACAATTTGTAATGTGTAAACGCTATAAAATGTGTGTTAAATAACCTTGTTTAAACACATTGCTTATTACTAAACAGTGCTTTCTGATTTTGTCTCCGTTAATGCAGGGGCGCAGCCAGAGG
>JAOTQE010141027.1:0-11670 GCA_025631205.1 Nesometra sesokonis | reverse complement strand
TCTTGTAACATTTGAATAGAACACCTTAAATATCTGTCACAGTTGGTCAGTATTTTAAGACGATCATCAAAAGTTCATAGGTAGAAAATTTGATATATTTTTGAACACATTTTTGAACTTTAAAAAATTGGAGTGTGACGTATCTGTTTCCGTTTTCGTATTTCGTAAGTTTGCGAAACCTCACTAATAAGGATATAAAACCACGCTTATAACTTATACATATATTAATATTCCTACAAAGGCGAGGATTTCGGTCGCTTGGTGGAGGTTTACGCTTTACGAGTACTTCTAGTTGTTTATGAAATAATATAGCAATAAATATAACAAACACCAAGACAATACCTGGACATTGACTAAAGACATGGAACGAAAACTTAATACACAAAGAAGTTAAAGAAAGAATCGCGACAGGTTATAACAGAAGGGGCAGAATGAATTAGAGAAAAAAAAACTAAGTAAAAGATACATCATCACAGCCAAGACAATTAAATGGAAATGTGCCGGACATCTAACAAGAAGGAAGGATGGAAAATGGAGCAGACTAACCACAGAATGGCAAACAATGTATGGTAAAAACAGGGTTCATACATTTGATTTTAATCTAAATTCTAGGATATTTCCAGGACAAATATTTAAAATTTCAAGGACACTCAGTGTTTGTAAATACACACAAAATCTGCATTAATTTTATCATGTGCGAAAAATTATCATTATCATTTCCAAGACATTCACAGAACTGGAAAATGCCAATCCATTTTCCAGGACTTCAGGGATGCGTATGAACCCTGTAAAAAGGCAAAGAGGACGACCAAGAACAAGATGGAGGGACAAACTGAAGACAAGTGGGGACATCGGCATGCATAGTGAAAACCATCAAATGGGGAGATTTGGCAGAGGTCTTTATCCCAGAGTGAGATAACATAGGCTAATGATGATGATAGCAAACACACCGTCCACTTTCTCGATGTATCAATTGAGATTAGTATTGCATACCATAAGTAGTAGAGTATGAGTATGAGCCAGTAAAAGATATCCCCCGCCAAAAACATGTAAATAAAAAAATTTTAAAAAAATATATAATACAAATGTACACAATACAATATTTATAACAAGGGCGGATCCAGGAACCTGTGAAAAGGGGAGCACACATATTTTGCGTATTTTCGGCTGTGTTGTCTGCATTTTGCCTGTATTGTATTTTAGGGAACATATGTGAGAACTCACCAAAAAATGAGTCTCATGGTGGGAAAATCCACAATTGTGTTTTGATACCTTCAAATAGAGAATGGTTTTAGTTGTAATCTACACTTATTTATTGGATAAGTAGACCTATGCTTTTGAGAAAATCGCAAATAAAGCAATCTAAAAATAAACAACTGAAAGACTGTAAATCTCAGAATCTGACTAAAAAATCGACCTAAAAGTTTATCATAATGAAATACAAGTATCATAACTGATTAAAACTAAATTTCTCAACAATTTGCCTTCAGACCTAATTTGTTGATTATCTCAATTTGATCTTATCAATGATGAGATCCATTTTGTGGTAAGATCTCACATACTGGAGGGGACGCGCGCGGGATGCACCGCCCCTGTATATGAACTATCTACTACCTGTTGTTATTCATAGAGACGATGCCAAGCAAGTGATAAATAATTGGAATATACTTATATATAGTCGATATAAGATGAATAATAATGATTTTTAGCGTAAAAGCATGAAGATTCATTATTTCAAGTATTGCTCTTTTTTTTAAACGACACCTTTTCCACCCACCTCCCCAAACGAGGAAAGTTTTAACACGTGTAGAGGTGCAGTAAGTCCACTCAACGTTGATTGAATGATACTATGTGTAAAAATCTAAATCTTTTTAGTATACAACTAAGGTCAAGCTAGGAATATCAAGAGAGCCACATCAAATCTTGTGGTGGAGCTATGGAAGGCCAAAAACCTGAGTCTAAGTTTGAAGGTAAGGATGACATTTAAGACATTGATTTGGAGTAGTTATGAAAGTTGAACACTGAGGAAGAAAGAAGAAAGAAGGATAGAAGTTTTTGAGATTGGATTTGGAGAACAGTTATGAGAGTTAGAGAAGAGACCGGAGGACAAATGAATGGATCAGGGAAACAATTGAAGTATCAGAAAAAAGACTTATGATCAGGAAAAGAAAAAATAGTAATTATCAACATTGGAAAATGAGAGGTGACAAACTAGTCCTGGCAAGTATGGAGGGAGAGATATGTGGAAGAGGAAGGAGAGGGAGGAGACGGTCTGAGTGGATAGACAACATTAGATGTTGGACAAATGGTATGGTGAATGCGAGGAGATTGGCCTTCTAGAAAAATGCAAACGGCTCTCCTTTGGGCTAAGGCACGCTGAACTGAACCAAACTGAGTTCACAACTTAGTAAGCAAGTAGAAATTGTAAAGGTGTCCTAATTTTCCTCGTTTTGGAAGTTGAGACTAATGAAAAGAGCCATATTTCATTGAATGAATATTTTTGTATTTTATGAATGATACCAGCATTGCTTGAGATTGAGAAATAGGGCTTATCGAGTTGAGGAGGCGTTTAATCTTCTGATGTCAACACTTACAACCTAACGAACGCCTACCAAATAAGCGCCGGCTCAAACACTTTAAGAATTCGAACTAAGCCCACTTTAATTACAGTAATTACTATTATTTTATAACCAGGTCATACGTTGAGTCTTTTAGCGTTTTGCAGATGTTTTGGTTATAAGTGACATTAAGTCTAATAGATGACATTCAGTCTAATAAACGGCACTGACATGTAAATATTATCCGGAACACTCTTTCAAAAGTCGCATCTGAGAAATCGTAAGCCCTATATTTACCATAAATCAAAATGATATTACAATTTTAAGTAAATTTGTATAGGCCTAGTAGGTAACTTTGACAACAGTCAGTAAAGACACATTTATTTAGCGATAATGGGTTCGGGATTTGCATCTTTCCCCCAATACAACCCACCCTATTTTATATTATTCATTGTTCGAAGCAAGTAGCTGTCTTCTGGTTGATATTAATCAAACGTATTACACCAAAGTTGAATAGGCCTATGTAATATTATGATTGTCTATGTATTATTGGGAGTTGAAAATGGCGAATATAATCCTGGGGTAGGAGTTTAGGTAGGTGTTTAATATAACATTCGACAATCCAAACAAGATTCGTTTTTCTTTGCCGTAATTATTATAGAAAACAGCCAAAAACGAAAACATGTCTAGAACAACACATCGACCTCTTGAAAACACGTTTTTAAAGGCAAAGGAAGCAGAGAGATGAACATAGTGTTTCCGATTTAACGACATTGAGTTAGGCCAAGTGTTGAGTCGTCTAGCGGACGATGTAACATAGACAATGATGTATTACTCTTCCTCGGACATTAAGCCTTTTTACCACTTCATCACTGTCCACCCACGGTAATATAAAGTATACTAATGACATCCTTGTAAACCTCATCTTGATGTAAACAATAAACATTGCAGATTTAACAACTGATCATAATTATTCGCAAATCCCATAAGCAAGGGGGATTCGAAAATTGAGCAGTAGATAATGTCCTGAGACTTGAAGAAAAAACATCACACAATGAAGGTGCTTGTCTCTATTTACGACAACATACAGTATGTGTTCGTGTTCACATTTTGCACAAGACTGCACAGTAACCATCTAGTAAAGTTGGTATCACGTGGCGGCAATCAAGCAATATTTCTATTTAAATCTGAATAATGCAAGAATGCACTCGAATTTAAGCGGAAATTTGTGTTCTGGTCTATCCCGGCAGCGGAAAATTGTATGCATCCGCGTCAAAACTCTTTGGAGGTTTGGATAAGAAAAATCAATGAAACTCCAGAAGGAAGATTAAGATAAAAACGGAATAAAGTATATTATACAGCAATTATAAACCGAGATGTGACAGCCTGGTTCTAACGATTATTGACAAAGATACAAATGACCACATGACAGAGGTAAAAGGTGGACTTTGGATTGATAAAGAGAGATGGCGAGATGGAACGAAAAATGTTGAAGAAATGGTCATCGACATACCATTAAACGGCTCCGCGAGGACTGCAGAAAACATAACCGAAAGACATAAAACACTTTGAGCATTTCAATATCTTGGAACATTTGTTTAATACAGAAGTGATGCTAGGCACTGCGATTTATCTCTGGATTAAGATCACATGCAATTTGTTTTCAGTACTTCATGTTTTTTTAATGGTAGGCCTATACCCTATACCTGTAGGAAAAGTAGTTTTATCAGCACCTTTAAATGAAAAGTCAAATACACGAATGCCCCTCATAATTTTAATTTACCAGGTAATAAATTGCAAATTGTCAATGACATTGTCCATTACAAAAATATAGCAGCCAAAATGGCTAAATTGCGAATTATGTTGACATGATAAAAATACACTAAAAAACATTTAAAAAACATTAAAAAGTGCAGATAAAATTGTCAATGATTTTAACTATCATCATCATTATAATCAATTATTGGCATAATTACAATCATTATTACAACACTCATTACAATCATCATTAACATTAACAATACCACCATCATCCTTAATTATCATCATCATAGCAATTACACAAACATCATTAAACCTAACAATATAATCATAATGAAAAAAAAAATAAATGCAAAAAGACATGAACAATACAGTTGATATATAAAAATAGTTTATTAACACCAGGACAAAATTTCATTATTAAAATCTAAATTATTGCACAGAGACCAAAAATCTTATAACATTAGTGAATCTTGATACCAAATATCACTTTATCTCTTTTGTTTTTCGTAATTTTTCAGAGACTATGGTCACGGCAATATGAGGCAGAGCCACGCCAAAGGAGGCAAGAGTCGCACTGCCCTAGTTTTCCACGATAGGCAGAAGTATATATCATAAATCATATTTTCAAATTTTATTTTATTCCAAAAACACAGTTTATACATTCAATTTTCATACTACATTAACAATTTTCAAATTTACAGTATGATAAAATAAAATGTTAAAAAATGCAATTTAAAATGATCCTTCTTAGTCAATGTATACCGAAAAGCTATTTTCAAAATGCAGTTTTCTTAAAACTTACATTTCAATGTTCAAACTTTGATTGTTTAACTTCGCAAGAAAACATCGCATGACATTGACTTTTTTGCATGTTAAAGGTAATAATATGTAGTTTCATAATCTATAAATAATTCAATTTTCATATTTCGACTTATGCCTCTTTTGGCATGGATCTGTCACATATATTATTTATTGTATTCAGATCCAAACAAAAATGCACTGTACGGCGATCTTGCAAAATCCTATTAAAATTCATTCATGAAACATTTCCTCCGCAAAGCCTGTAATGAAACTTGATGAAACATCGAACAGGATATTAGAACTTTCCAACTGGCAAGATTATCGAAATTAGAATTAACGTTAAAGTCGTTTTAGCCCTCATGGGAGGCACCGATTAATCTATCTTGAAATTTGTGAAGGGTAATTTCACCAGTAGGTTAAACGTATTAACATGAATGCGTTGCTTAAAGCAATGTAGCCATAACTATACTTTCTTAGTATCAATTCTATACCAAACATAAATAGTATCCACCTCGTTATGCCTATATATATTACGGAAATCAGAATTGATGACACGTTACTAGAAGCCGAATATAATGCATTATGAGGAATATAAGAAGTCTACTTAACTCTAGGTATAATTACATGGCTTACTAGGGGCGGTGGATTAATTTACAAAGTACTTATAGTGCAGTGATAATTGAGAATATAGGATGACACACTGAATTGCCTCATCACCTATCTCGTGGCTCTGATATGTTTGCGCCTAACTTCACGTAGTAGGTATTACGCTACATCAGCTTTAAAACCACGTAATCTAAGATTACTTGTTAAATCGACCTAACGACACCTGTACCTGTTTAAGTATCCGTCATTGCAAACACAAAGTAGAAACTGCACGTGTTGGTGGTATCAGTATTGCAATTCAAAGCATCATGTTTGTTTACCACCAGGAAGATAAATCATAATTTATATTCAACTTGGTCAAATTATAGAATTCAATTCAGGTGCGTATCAAAGAATCGGGAAGGTGGGTGGGGAAATGCTTAATTCTGATTTTGACAAGCAACAAAAAAGAGAAAAATATGTTAAACTCTACCCCTACCCCCATTCCACGCGTCCTATGGTGAAGGATATTGATATTTTCCAGAGAATGTGGGGTCTTGTTGGGGTGGGGTGAGGGTGCTGACGCCGGCGCTCAAGCAACCTAATCAAACTTCTAGCTACGTCACTCTAACTATAATTATTCTTATTAAGACTGAGGCAGCTCACCTTTCCAAAGTTTACTCTGGAACTGCGGTATTGTGAAATTGTGAACTCTAATAAACGACCTGTTCCCCTAGCTCGCTCCGAGGTAACGCTCTTAGTACCCCTAGTTCGCTCCGAGATAACGGTCTTAGTACCCCCTAGCTAGATAACACTCTTAGTACCCCTAGTTCGCTCCGAGATAACGCTATTAGTACCCCCTAGTTTGCTCCGCGACAACGCTCTTAGTACCTAAGCTAGCTTGCTCCGAGATAATGCTCTCAGTACGTGGATGAAATCCAAGATGCATCAAAACGGCTGAAGCTTTTCCATAATACAGCAAAGAAAAACGATTAACATTATGTTTCACGAATCAAGGATACCGTTTTCCCTGTGCATTATACCATGTCCTCATTACCTGTATATTGTTGTTACATTAATGGTTTAAAAAATAACGTGGATGGCGACCTTGGTTGAAATGTAAAGTGTATCCAATCGTAAGCCATGCTTTATTCCCATGTTCCCAACGCTTACCAAGATAAATTACACTTTAGAATGAGATGTAATTAGTATTTTATAAGTTAAATCGGTTAATATTCAAATTATGTTTCATATTGTTGGCATAATTAATATGAGCAAGCGCTGTGGTTACATCAGGATAGTTGGATGGTGGCGTTATATCGGTGGTCTCGTGTGAAACATTGACAATACCAGCCTAGCGATCTGGAGACGTGGGTTCAAATCTAACATGAAAACAATTGCGAATTTGAATGCCTTTTTTCTCAACTAACCGAGTACAGGTACGTCATACATGGGTACGTCAATACGGCGTGTTTCCGCTTGAAATGTATGCCTATCCGATAAATTATCGCGATAAAAATTATGCAATAAAAGTTCTGCAGAAACGGGTGTTTAACCTATTCTAACGGAAAAAAAATCTATTCCGATAGTTATCCGATAATTTACCTAAACGCGGTAAAGTTTTACCTTAGACCACGGTCAACCGTGAATTTGTTTTTGCGTTGATTACACCGCGGTGACACCAGGGTGCCACGCGAGGAAAAATGGAAATCACAAAAAAAACACCGGAAGTGAGTGGCTTCATTAGAAATAAACGATGCATTATGGTCTCCACTGAGTTTGCGCAGTTGAAGTTTTTAAATTGATTTGATTGGATGATAGTTTATCGGATAATCTGAAAATCTTGTGGAAACACGGTCATAGTTGGATATTCTACCTAAGACCTACCTGACGCAAAACTTGCTTGTGCAAAGATCGGACTGATTCCCAGAGAGATAAAAAACCAGCGTCGTTTGAAAATAGTGTCATTTTGTTATATGACCCAATAACAATGTAGTTGCATTGCGTACATAAATACTGTAATAATATTGACCATGATTTATAATCTGGATACAATGTATAGTAAATTTCTCTAAATTATCAAAATGCTATACAATACTATAAAATATAGGTCTTTGCTTGTGCAAAGACCCGACCGATTCACAGTTGCATTGCATACTGCAATTCTATGGACCATGATTTATAATCTGGATATATGGTAAACTCCTCTTTTTCAAAATGTTACTATACTATGCAATACTATATAATATAGGCCTAATAATTAGGTCCGTTATTATGGAGTTATTATGATATCATTAATGAAAACCATGGAGTCTGAGGTAATATCAGCTGAAATATATAAAATCACACATTCTAATTAGGCTTAATGATATTTTTCTTTCAGTGTGCAACACGTTGTTTAAAAACTCAATAGCAAATCACACACTTCGTTAGTTGTCGCCAGAGAATAAGGTAAGCTTTACCACCTTGTCATAATGTGCAAAAATTACATTCTGATGATATCAATCTCAGCTTAAAGTCACAGTTCGTTAGCGAATTGTCCACAGTAAACAAATCTGTCCACCTACAGGAGAAGACGTTATAATTACATAAAAACACATTTTTTTAGTAAATGTGCAAAATCTGTTGGCGTTTTTCCAAGAAATTCAGCAATAATTTCCAATTTACAAATACGCCATCTCACGGTTTAAACTGCGCATGTGCAGACTAAGGTCAGGTCATAAAACGACGCGTGGCAATTTTATTTCTTTTAAATAAGCCGCGCGTCGTTTTATGACTTGACCTAATCATGCACATGCGCAGTTGAAACCGTGAAATGGCTTATTGTTATATAAGTACATCATTAGCTTTGGAGTTAATGTAGTTAATGTCATATGGGTACTGATGCACAATAAACTGCCAGCCTCCACATATGTATCGTCTGTGGTTGTGGGGTAATTCGTATGGGGTTAGTGAAGAACTGTAAATATGTGAGGCTGAACACCTGTGAATTAGCATAATATTTAAGTTCTTCACGGCGGCCCTTTTCAATGGGTTCAGTGAAGCGTCACTTCACTTCAGTTTGCACTAGTATCAACATTTTGTTATCGAGGGGAGTTGATGTTTTAGCAGCAAAGAGGCTATGCGACATTACCGTCCGTCTTTGCTGGTCTATTTACTCTAATGGACAAGTTTTACTAGGAACACAACCATTTTGTCATCATAACCAAGTTGATTTTTCTCTTGAATCGTTCAGGACAGTTTTACTAAAAATGGCCGGAAATGGTATTTTTATCTTTGACCCCAGTTTTACCATATTTCAATAACTCTAAAAACATTTGTCGTACAAAGTTGGTTCTTCTTTTAAATTGTTCAGGAAAAAGTATATAGTCAAGCGTATATAAACCTCTCAATTCACTTCTCCACTCTAAAAACTTGCACACTTCCCGAAAATTGAACATGAATTGTCTTCCTCTTTCTCCACATAATGATCTATAACTATAAAGTCAGATAAGTATGTCAGCATACTGTTCGGTCAATTTTTAAAATTTAAAATTGAAATGAAATATTACCATTGTTCAGCATTTTAATCTGTAGGGAAACACGCTTAATAAATCTTTAGATGTTATTAATTAAAAGTGAGTCATTTTATACTTGTTATGTGAAGAGCATAGTTAATTATATGATGTTCGATGAATGAACCAATATGGTGAGTGACTTTATATCTATTAGCCGAGTTTCTGTCACTATCAATATTCAGCAAGTTTATCCTGTTAAATCTTAATTATTCATAATTGAAAGTTAATCAAGATGGTTGTACCCACAAATTTACATCTCATACGCCTAAAGATGATTTCACGTCAGATCTGGTTTATGATCAGAACAGCTAACGATCCCAGAAAAGAACGTTGAAATCAATGGTATAGAACAGAACTGTGATCAATTCCTTCGAAAAAAATCTATTTAAAAAAAAATTAAACATTTTAAATTTGAATAGGCATATATTGTATTCAAATTTATAAATATAAAACTTTGATCTGTCATAAGATCCACTGATTAATCTTAAATAGAATATGAGTACTGAAACTCCGAAAAATGACAACTTAGAGGCCATAGTTGATTCTACGTTTCGTTCTTTATTAGAACATTGTCAAGAATAACATGATCATGTCATATTTATGCAAATTTATTACATTACTTCAAAACATTTTTTAATTAAAAATAAAAACAGAATTTGATATTTTCCTGGATCCTAAAAATATAGCGGATTAATTTGTATTTTCTTTGCTTTTGTGAACAGTCGGAATCTAGTGACCATTGGCGAGTTAATGTGGGGCGTGCGTGCCGCGTGCATCAATGGCCCTTATGTGGAGAGAAGATCCTTGGTGACATCTGCGCGGATACAATCTACAGCCTACTAGCTTTACAACGGGGAATTCGCAAAACAATCGCAAAAAAAAAATCGTCTAGGCGTAACCTAAAGCTCAGCGCACATTTGAGAAATAAATGTGCTCAGCAAAGTACCATGCGAGGCAATTTCCGTCAAATTCACATACATATTCACATACACAGCGCTCGGCAAATTATCGCGATGATTCTGTAAAATCGCAAAGACCGCGATCATGATCGCGATAATTCTTGAAATGTTTCTGTTCAAACACACAAATCGAAATTTCCATCGTGATGTAAAAATCGATTTTCTAATCTCGTACATTTTCCCGCCTGTGTGAACGCCTAATGACACCATAGACTATGTTACGCGTGCGTACAGAAGGACGCGTGTTGTGAAAAACCGTAGAGGCTCCCACTTGTTTACTACTACACGCGCGCTTTTTGCGTCTTTTGACGCACACTTACGTACCTGGCGGTTTTTAGGCCTGTCTTTGCATTTGCATTTCGCCCACTAAATACCGTGATTCTCATCATCCATCCTACTGTCTGCTTGCATACATTTCTTTCTATAATAATTGTCCGTTTTATGTCAAATAATGAGAAATGGTCAATATTACCTTCCTAAACAAACTGTGTATTTGTTTAAAATAACATGTTTCATATTCATTTCTATATTCAATGTTGTGTTATACATCTGGCTCCAACTGCCTGCCGTATTTAACAACTTATGCAGTGTAATGCATACAACTCTTAAAATATATTAAGTACCATTATGTAAAATTAACTAACAAGTCTATATAAATATTATGCTATCATTTAGATCCGAAGTTCATTTAATATTACAATCAATGATACAGGATGTCTTGACTTTAAACTCCATAAGATGTTCGTGATTAATGAGCTGTTTTTTGTTTAGCTATCTCTACTCATATTCATCATTTTCATTTTTGTTGAAAGCTTTCCAAGTCGTTGACTCCGTTAGCCCAATGTGAACAGCCATCGCTGGATAATAATGAGCATGCTGAGGAAAATTTTAAACATTTTAAAACTGTCATCCGTACTATCCAAAAAATAAAACTCGACAATACTCACGGTACAATATACACATAGAAAAACTTAATGCATTAATGGAGCTCCATATTTAACAAACATTTTAGGCCTATGTCTAATCAATAATGTACATCAGATTATAATGTTGTTGATGATAATAGTAATGATAATTTTGTTAATAATGATTAAGGTGACGATGACGGTAATAATGATCGTTAATTATAATTGTGGTGATTTGCAGAATGATTAAGACGTTGACGATGACGACGACGATAATGAAGATAAAATTGGTGTGGATTTTTATAGGTTTATGAATTTATTTATTCCATCTAGAGAAATTCAATTGTCATAAACATAAATAAATAACATAATATACAGTAATACAATAATGAAACTATCTTTGGTAAATTAAATTAAAATAATAGTGAGGTTTCGCAAATTTACGAAATACGAAAACGAAATCAGATACGTCATAAATTCTTGTAACCTTTGAATAGAAAACCTTGAATATCTCTTAAATTTGGTGAATATTTTAGGACGA
>JAOTQE010141016.1:0-11670 GCA_025631205.1 Nesometra sesokonis | reverse complement strand
GGGGGCGGTAGAAAGTCAAAGTTTTAGAGGGTCCACGGACATGTTCCCCACAAAATTTTGGTCTTTGGATGTCCGTAAATGGCCTCAGGGTAGTGTTAGGGATCAATTTTTGTCTTATGATTGATGATTATTTTCATTTTATAGACAATGTTAATAACACTGATATACCTTACTTTCCGAGAGGGAGGTCGGAGCTGTCCCCGCTTTACATCAGTCCCTGGCTTATTCGCACCATTACAATACACTACACAAACACTACACTGTAATAACAAAGAAACATAATACTCACACAAATGAGACATGAGGCTGCTCTGGTAGCCATTGCATCATTTGTTACATTTGAAATTTGAGACACAAGGAATTCTAGTTGATCCTCAACACTCACTTCGAGAACTCTTTCCGCATCAAGTTGGTAGTTTAGTTTCTGGTGAATACAAAAAAATATTCAATTAGTATTTTGAATATCAGATGGCTCAACAAGATTAATTGTTGTTATTATTGCTGTTGTTGTTGTTGTTAGTAACATCTACACAACACAATACCCGCGAATTAGCAACCTTGTTTATATCTGGGTTTGTTGGTATTCCGTAAATAGAGGGCGCTCTTTTTTCTATCCTTGACTGTGTTAAAGGAGTTTCAGAAGGATAACTTTAAAGTTTATTTATTTATACTTCTTTGTTGGTAATGCATTCTGAACTATTGAGATATATTCATACATCTTTTACTCACTAGGTACGCTTAGTTTTATTAAAATTGGACTAGATTCAACCTGTCAAGTTTGCTTTGAACTATGAATGGTTTTAGGCCCCCACCATGCAGACAGGGCTGATGGGCTAGTGCAGATATCAGCTTAGCTCGACTGAGTGGATCAACAGAATTCCAACTTTTGGCCTAGCTTAAATTATATTTATTTCCATGTAAAGGTAAACTAAAACCAAATCAATTGTGATATACTAAATCTTAGACTAAGCAGATGTTTACTAATGCTTTAAAAACGATCATACTTGTTAACTTCAGTATTTTGATTTTTTGGGTAACATTCGCACTCGCCCTGTGTTAAGAGAGAGGGCTTCACAGTTTGTTTTGGTTTTGTGTACCCATGACAGCAGGTCTTTGTGATGTCACAGGCCATCACTAATTTCGTCTATTCACATACACATACAAAATCCATTTGGTTTTATGTTACTGTTCACAAAAGCAAAGCAAATAGAGATTCATTCACTTTATTTTTTTGGATCCACCCAGAAAACAAATTCTGCTATTATTTTGCATTTTTTAAAATGGAATAAAATTATATAAATATGATGGATCAGTATTATATTCATGAATTTAAAAATGATATAGTCAAATCTTGAATGTTTTAATCTTTTAATCTTTTAATCCTTTAACCATAGATTTATATTTTACAAATGAATATATTACTTACTTGAACTTCAATTGGTATTTTCTTATTAAGCAGTTTCTTCTTTTTGATCCTAGTTTGTTTCTTCTTCTTTCCATGATTTACCCGGGACTTTTCAATTTGGCACCAAAGATTTCCATTAACCCCTCCAGGATGTGGCTTGTTCTGTTGTTCCTCCACTTCTTGATGTGTTGGTTGACCCATCTCATCTGAGCCATGTGAATTACTCTTTTGTTTCATCAACATTGGATGATGTGCATGGTTTTCAGCTTCGGGTGAAAATCTGTCTTTCATTCTATCTGTTTTCTGTTCTTTCACATCTGTAATACTTTGATGATCTGTACAGCTTCCTAGCACAGTTTTCCCAAATTCTTTAGCTGTTGCTGGTTTGGAATTTGAGCTAAGTGGTTTATTAAAAGAACTATTTGTGGAACCATGCTTCAATAATGAACTTGAAGCAGTACCACCAGAAGCAGATCTTTCTTTTCTACCAATCTTTTCTGGCGTTGGACATCGGAATGCAGAAAGTCTGTCAGTAGATCGATATGCTTTTACATTAACAGCTCCTTCTGGAACAGATGCATGGATTCTAGGTGGTGATACTGGAGAAGCTTGGAAACTCTGTTTTGGCTTGTGACATACCATATTAGGCAAATTAGGAGAGTATCTTGGCAGGTGAGCAGTTCTCTTTTTTTTTGAAGATTTAGCAGGAGTGTTTTCATTTGGTTGAGAATCCAGAGGAGACAAACGTGGTGCCAATTGTAATGAGGGAACCGACGCTAAACCCTTGTCAGATGATGGTATGGGAGATATAACTGAAACAGGTAATCGATGTAAACTTGGAGAATGGTTTCTAAGTGAACATCTTCTTGGAGAGGGGGGTAAAGGCGAGATTGGATGTGGCAGAGGGGTAAGCGATGGAAGATTCCTCAAAACAGATTGTTGAGTTGGTGTATTTCCTCTAGAAGTTATTGGAGACACTCGAGGTAGGTGAATAGGAAGGGTCAGAGGCGAGACAGACATTGGCGAGATCAGTGTTGGTCTTGATAGCATTTCAATGGATCTCTTCCGAGCACAAGGTACAAATCTTTGAGATGATTGTTTGACTTCTCCAGATGGTCCAGCTACATTTAAATTTCTTACAGTATAACTTACATTGTCACAAGGTTTCTTAAATTTATTGCTTTGCTTTCTATTTGATTGATCTGTCTCATCTACACCAAACTGCAGACTCTTGCAAGCTGCTTTACTCTGGCAATTTCTTTTCGGTCTTTGAGGAATAGCATTTATATCATCAGCACTCGTACTTGGAATATCTTTTTTAAGGCTTGAAAGAATACTGGTAAGTGCTTCTGATAAAGGTTTATGGGTAGGCAAAGTATTTAATGACTGAGAGGAAGTAGTAGTCTTTTTCTGTGATACAGGTTTTATGTTACTTGGATCATCTTGATCATTTAAACTATGTGTACCAGTCTTGTTATCCATCACTGATATAGATATCATTGGAGAGGCCTTACATTGATCCATATCAACAGATTTCTTATGTTTCTTATTGTTTCCTTTGATATCAACATCGGATAATTGTCTTTTGGGAGTTTTATTACATGTATTCCTCATCTCCGATGTCTTGCATACATCAACACCACCCATTGACCTAGTCATTCTTCTCTTGGGCAAAACAACTGATTGTGTTTCCTCACCCTCATTTTGATTTACTCCAACTGAAGAACTATTTAGCTGCACTCCTAATTTAACAGTAGCAAGGTTGTCATTAGGTACAATACAATTTTTGGACTGGTTTTCAGGTGATGCTAATTTTAATGGTTTTGTAGCACATTTGTTGTTTTGTACAAACTTTTTAGGTATATATGTGTTTGGCATTGTTTTTCTTCTTTCTTTTTCATCAACTTGGTTCAAATGCTCATTTTTCTCTGAAGCTTTGACAAAACATGAGTAAAGTTGGGACATATTTGATTTAGAAATGGTGTTTTTCAATACTTTGACTTTAGGTGCGTGGTTACTATCTGTATCTTTTAAGACACTATCTACTACAAAGTTCTCATTTAACACATCATTGTAATTAGTATTTGTTTGTTTATGTACTTCTATCCTATTCCCATTACAATTGTTCTTATTTCCTGTAATATCTGGTTTTTCCATACTGCTTTTTATGTTCTGCACCTTACACACTTCTGTAACTTTTTGTTCCACAGCTGGAGTCTTAAGTTCATTATTCACACTGGAGGTAATATTGTGTAATCCATTGAAGTCCTGTTTCTCAGTAGAAATTTCTGGAACACTGACTTGACTAGAACTTTTGTTATCTACTTCGTAGTCACTATTTCCAAGATTTTTAGAACCATTGCATTCATTGGAAATGTCTAGTACTGAAGTTGAATCAATTTCTGCAGTATCAATATTTGAGGAACAATTTAATTCTAAACTACAATCATTGATATTTGTATCAGAAGAAGCATTTTGTGAATCCTGTGTATCTTGATCTTGTTCTAAATCTTTGATTCCTTCTGATCCTTTAACTTCTGGCAAGTTTGAATGACTTACATCAGCTGAGCAATCTTTCTGATCATTATTATCCAGTTCAAGCGAACTCCCAGCAAGCATTATAGTTTCACATTTATTGTATTCTGTTAATATATCTGTGGATTCCTTAACTCCCAATGGTTCTATACAATTCTTTTTTGCATCTTCCTCATTGTCATCGTCATCTGAAAGTGTGGGAAAGAAGTTTAATATTTCTAAATTATTGAAGTCTTCTTCATTGACATTTTTCAAATACTCATCAAAGTCATTTGATTTTATTTGATTGTCTTCCTGTTCGTTTTCAATTAACTCCATTGTGTTCAGCAGTGTTGTTTCCATTTTGATACCAATTGTCAATTTTTCCAAGGAAGAATCAGATGATGAATTCGCTACAGCTTTAGATACTGCAATTACAGTACTATCTAATGCACTTACTGCTTCTGTTACTGCTCCTGAAGCAGAAGATGATGAACATGTTACATCTTTAGATACAGATAAAGTACTTTCTAACGACTCTACTGCTTCCGTTACTGCTTCTATTACTGCTTCCGAAGCTGATGTAACATCAAATATACTGCATGTTTCACAGTTGTTGTTCCCTTTATCAAGATTTATTCTTTCAATTCCATTCTCCATCCTAATATCACCTTCAATACAGTTTTCTGAGGCATCCACCCTCTGTTCCAAACTTTCATCTACATCTCTATCTTCATCACAAGCAGCACCAACACCATTTTGTAATGCCCCATTTTGCTGCATTTTACTACATTTTTCATTGTTACAAGCATCTTCAAAAACATCATCCTGAGTTGTGTTATCTAACGAGGAAAAATGATTTGATTGTGAAATATATAACGTATTATCTACGACAGTGCACAGGTCTGATGAACTTGTTTTACCAGATTCACAGGCAGTATTAATATCAGAGTAACAAAGCGATGTGTCAATTTGTTCTCCTAATGGTTCTTCTTTGTGGAGAATTTTTGATGAAATGCACAATTCAGCAACACTATTTTGCTTCTTATTTTCTGAATCATCGGTACCAGAATCAATTGGTATTTTTGGAAATCTTGTTTCTAGTCCTGAATGTTCTTTAACATGGCTGTTAATATTTCCTATCAGTCTTTTATCTGCATTATCTTCTGGAAGACTTGTACATGAAAAGTCTTTGATAACACCACAATTGTTGTTCTTGTTCTTTAATGTATCACCTTCTTCACTTCTGACTTCACCTGCTTTGTAATTACATTCATCTAAAGTAACAGGCCTTTCAGAATTGATTTGGTTGCTTTCATCATCTGATGTATCAGATAAACTAGAAGACTGTAAATTGCTGACAGAGGGTTTGCTTTTTCGACTAGATCGTTTCTTTCTACATTTTTGTGGTAATGCAACATGATCATCCTCTTTACAACTACTGCTTGAGTTTCTGGTTCTAGATCTCGTGATTCTCTGTGGTGTATTTTCAGTAAGTTTCTTGCTCCTTGTTCTTGGTGGTGATCTTGCTGTGGTTGGCCTTTCTGGTGTCTCTAAGGATATCCCATCTTGGTGGGAGTCTTCACAAAGTTCTTGACTCATTTTCCTTGTTCTGGGTCGAGATGTAACTGGGTTTGATTTTTCTGGTGTCTCTAAGGATATCACATTTTCGTGTGAATTATCAAAATGTTGTTGACTCATTTTCCTTGTTCTGGATGGAGATTCAATTGAGTTTGGTCTTTTTAAAGGAGGAAAGTTTTTTGGGGTTTGTTCAACCATTTGCATGCTCATTTTTTTAATATTTGGTGTAGATTCAACTACATTTGGTATCTCTATAGTAGGCATTTCTTGCAGGGAGTCCTCACTGCTCTTATTACTTATTGTCCTTGTTCTGAGTGTCAACTCTGACGCAACGGTTTCTCCAGGCGGCATATCTTGTGGGGAGCTTCCACTCAATTGCTTACTCAAGCCAATTGGCCCCATTGGTGATTTTACTCGCTCTTCAATGTCTGGGAAAGGATCTTTTGGTGAAGGGTCTTGGCACCTCTCTAGTGCACTATCAATCTGATCAGCAATAAATGACATCGCATCCTCTTCCTCACTTGAACTACTGTCACTCTGAATCTAGAATGAGAAATTACATATTGTAAAATGTAAGGTCTCACCACAAAAATGAGTCTCATTGTTGGAAAATAAGAAAATGTAGTTATTGGTAAATTTCAATTTAGCACAATATGGGCTAAAATGAATGACATTGCTAGGAAAAGTAAATCCAAGCTATGAGCATTTGAACGATTAATATACAGAAAAATGCTTTTATTTTGAGAAAATTGCCAATAATGTAATTTAAAAGTGATTAATAAAAAAGCTTCACAAAATCTTCATAAATACATTTTTATGCACAAAAACAGACCTAAAAGATCATTATAATGAAATGCAAGTAAAATAGTATTCATAATAAATTAGGAATTAATTAATTAGTTTTTAATTTCAGTTTTTTAATTTCAGTCGACCAGAGTTGAGCCTCGAACCACCGACCTCGTGATTGGAAGCCCGAAACGCCACCGCTGCGCCAACTGCTTCCACACAATAAACACTGATAAACAGCACTTCTTGGTTTTGGTATTAGGTGAGCAGAATCTGAATGACAATTAGGTGACAAATCTTTAACTATTTTGCAGGAGGACATATTATTATGTATTGTATTACTTTATTATTTATTTTATTTATTTATGTATTTATTACTTATTTACTTATTTGTAAATAATGCTAAACTATGTTACAGAATGCACTGCATTATATTTTTTATGTTATTTATTACCAAATAAGGTAAATTAAACTAATTACATGGCCAGGTGTAATTCTTGCATTACTGGTTGCAATAAGAATAATAATAGTATGTGACATTTATATAGCACTTATTGCCAAGGCCTCTAAGCGCTTCACAATTATTACCCCAGTCATTGGGACAAAAACCTATGGAATGCAATCCATTACATAATGTTGCAGCCGTAATCAGCGCATATGGCATTTGTACCTCCCAGGTACCAGATTATACTCCTGGGTGGAGGGAGGCAACCTGGATAAAGTGTCTTGCCTAGAAACACAAACAGTCGACCAGAGTGAGCCTCGAACCACCGACCTCGTGATTGGAAGCCCGAAACGCCACCGCTGCGCCAACTGCTTCCACACAATAAACACTGATAAACAGCACTTCTTGGTTTTGGTATTAGGTGAGCAGAATCTGAATGACAATTAGGTGACAAATCTTTAACTATTTTGTAGGAGGACATATTATGTCATCTAACTTGATATTACAGTAACTTTTGAATTTTTAAAATTATTTATAAATTATTAATTAAAAAATGTTGAAAAAAGAATTATCTGAAATTAATTTGATAAAGAAGATATATGTACATACCTTAACAGGATTTCTGCATGGGGAAGGTGGAATAGGCGATATGCATACTGGCATTTTACACATATCAAGTGATATCCATTGTTTAATCTTTGAATATTTTTTAGAAAATTGAAGTTGACGACACTTAGGTGATGTGAGAATTATCCTATTATGTATGGTAGGACTACTGGTCTGTTGGTTCTTTTGAATTTTTTTTGTGTCATCAACAATTCTCTTAGCAGCCATGGGTTCTTCAAAAGACATGGTTTGCGTTTCTTGATCCTTTTGTGATATTTTCTTCGAGAGTAAACGTTTTTTCTTCCTGATTAATTCTTTTAAGGATTCAGCATCAATTAGATCTGAAAATAAATTAATTTAGATGATAAAAATAAAAGTTATTTACATATGATTATGCAAGCATATTGTTTACTGTAGATAACTACACTTAATCTTTAAATTTGTTTTGATGACAAAAAATACTAACATCTGTCATTACCCTTAATAAATCTTAACAAAGGGTATCTTGCTAAAATGCAATTGCATTATTTAAAAAAAAATTAAATAGCATGTTACTACAATTTGTATGTTAAACATAAAACTTGCTTTGTATTTTAATGTGCGAGTTCTAAAGATGTATTGTCAATTGCAAATGACTAAAACTTCATCACCATTAACTTTGAAATTAACTTGATCGTATTAAAGTAACATAAAAAAAAACTTGAGAATAAAAACTGGTATATTTACAATTGTTTAATAAGTCGTTTACTCTGAAAAATGATCAAAATTAATATAGAGGCTGCCTGTTAATTTTTAGCATATAATTGTGTAAAATTAGGTGTTAAGGCAGAAAAACCATGCACCATCGCAAAAACAACAGCAAGGGTTCAAGGCCCGCTCACACCATGGTTCTGGTAGTGGAACAAGTCTTTTAGGATAAGGAATATAAACTGTAGACACAGTGTACACAAACAGCTCATGTTCACTTTAAAGAGCCATGTACATTTTTGAGACAAGTAGGGGTTACCCCAGTGTTCTTGTTCATGCAAGACCCCTGTCGTGGACAGCTGGAATAGTGCAAGTTCAACTCGGTACTTGCATGATATGACGTGACCTTCAGGTGAGTAGAAAGTCATAAGGTCACAGCACCATGAGCATCTACCAGATGGATACTAGCGCAAATATCAATAATCACTACTCCGGGATGTCACCAGCTTTTTAGAGTGCCGGACGGCAAACAGCGCCCCATTTTTTTGTGAACCGTGACCCACACATACGCACACAAAGCTTTTGTTCTTAGTAATAAGGCTAGAATTTCTATTGTTTTTCGACGTATCAGTCACATATTTTATTGAAATTGACAATTGTTAAGGGCAGAAATAATAGTGGTGGTCGCAAGCCTAGAAATGCTCAGGAATAATAGTGGTGGTCACTAGCCTAGAAATGCCGGATGGAAAAGTCAAGTGCCGGACGGGGCCGTCCGGCACCGTCCAGCGTGGTGACATCCCTGACTACTATTACTATTACTACTACTATTTCTACTATTACTATTATTATATTATTGTTATAATTATTATTGTTATTATTATTGTTATTATCATTAAAAATATAAACAGTTATTGAATATTTCAATATAAACAGTATATTGCATATTTGAATATGAATAAACAGATATTCAATATTTCAATATAAACAGTAAAATAAAACATTTCATTTAATTTATTTTCATTTATTTATTTGACAACAAGCGGTCAAGGTGTAGCGACAGCAACGTAGCGCCATAACACAAATGTGTCCGCAAACCCTTGTGTCCGCAACCCTGTAATATTTCATATTACATTTACCTTCTTCATCATTAGAATCAATTTCTTCTTTCAATTCTTCCTCATTCAACTCATTAACTGATGGTATCTCATTAACAGGTGGTATCTTCAGATGGTTGCAAATTAACAGCTCTCGAAATTGTCGTGCTCGATACTAGAAAGAAAAATAAGTAAAATGAAGTGTATGTATAGTGTAACCTTTAATTATCACATTAATCCAGACATAAGCCACTAAACTTGACTATGAAGGGACTTAGAAGCGAGAGTGGTCTTATACCAAAGAGTGGCTTATATCTGAGAGTAGGCTTATATCTGAGAGTAGGCTTATATCTGAGAGTAGGCTTATATCTGAGAGTGGAATTATAACTGAAGGTGGGCTTATACCTGACTTTGCTAATACCTGAAAATAAAGCCGAGAGTGGGCTTATGACTGAGAATGGGCTTATACCTGAGAGTAGTCTTATAGTAGAAGGTTGGCTAATACCCGAGAGTGGGTTATAACTGGCAGTGGGCTTATACCTGAGAGTAGGCTTATAGCATAAAGTTGGCTAATACCTGGAGTGGGCTTATACCTGAGAGTAGGCTTACAGCAGAAAGTTGGCTAATACCTGGGGTGGGCTTATACCTGAGAGCAGGCTTATAGCATAAAGTTAGCTAATACCTGGGGTGGGCTTATCCCTGAGAGCAGGCTTATAGCATAAACTTGGCTAATACCTGGGGTGGGCTTATACCTGAGAGTAGGCTTAAAGCATAAAGTTGGCTAATACCTGGGGTGGGCTTATACCTGAGAGTAGACTTATAGCATAAATTTGGCTAATACCTGGGGTGGGCTTATACCTGAGAGCAGGCTTATAGCAGAAAGTTGGCTAATACCTGGGGTGGGCTTATACCTGAGAGCAGGCTTACAGCATAAAGTTATCTAATACCTGGGTGGGCTTATACCTGAGAGTAGACTTATAGCATAAAGTTAGCTAATACCTGGGGTGGGCTTATACCTGAGAGCAGGCTTATAGCATAAAGTTGGTTAATTAATACCTGAGAGTAGCCTTATATTTGAGAGTTAGCTTATACATTTGAGTGGGCTTAAAAATGAAAATGGGCCTTATACAGTAGACATTACAACTTTCAAATTGCTAAAGAGTGTTAACAGTGTCTTTGTAGACTGAAACCTTAAGCTCAGTCCTGACTATCAAACGTATTTGCCAAAAAACTGATTATTGCCATATATGGTAATGATATTTCTATGTTTGGTCATGGGGTGACATCATCATGACCATATATATAGGCATGTCAAAGTTTTTGTCAAAACAAAATTGATAGTCTGGATTGAGCTTTACCCATGTGGCTAACGAAATACAGTAACATGATTTTAACTTACCTTTGATGCCCGCAATCTGTTGGTTATCTCCACGTTCTTTTTTCTTTGTTCTGAGATGCATTTCTTGAGAGCCAGATTCTCCTCTTTAAATTTACCTAAGTCTTGTAGATCACTAAAATTGAAAAAAAAGCATTAATGATAGTTTGATATAAAATACAGATTTATCACATTTTTCATTGACTTTGTGTCACATCCAATGGCACTTTTTTTAAAAAATTTTATTTATGTTTTATTTTATTTTGTCTCACATCCAACAGAAAGTTTTACTCACCACTTACAGGAAGAGATCTATGCCATGCTTTCTAAACCAAGTCTCAATATGAGGCTTGGGGTGTGACATTGTTAAGTCGTGGGAACCAACCTAGCGTTCAGCCAGGTTTGAGCCCAGGACCTCGGGTTTAAAAGACAAGCATGCTAACCACCAAGCTACAGTGCCACTTACTATGAGAACTATGTCATGTTTTCTCGCTACTTGCAGGATGAGAACTATGTCATGCTTCCTAAACATTGTTTTGGGAGTTGCGCTGCTGGTATTGGAAAAGAACCAGGGGCGGATAGCTATAAGCGGTCTTTGCAGTTGGCGGTCTCAAATATTAAAGCCTGCTTGGAGGAGGCTATAAATGGTCTTAAATCACTTACAATGTGGCGTCAGCATTAGTTTACCTTGAAATGCCTGTTTTAATAAATTGTGAGAACTACAAATGTTTAAACTTAAACCATAGTATGAAATTAAAACTCAATCAAACGTGATGTAGTACAAAAATTATCTAAAATAGCACCCTCAATTGCCGTTACTATGGAGAGTTTGTTCGCGATTCAGCTTTATTCTGTAAGTTAAGACTGTTTTATAGCAATCTGCCCCTGATGTTCAGCCTTGATTTAAACCTAGGATTTTGGGATTAGAAGGCAAGCATGTAAACCACAAAGCTATAACAAATACAGTTTGTTTTGTTCACACCTTCAGTTTGGCTGTGTAGTCATTTTTAGGCTTCACACACCTTAAGACAGGTAAAATTCAAGGACATTTCAAGGACATTCCAATATTTTCTAAATTTCAAGGACACTCAATCAATGGTCTTAATAATAATAATAATAATAATATGTGACATTTATATAGCGCTTATTGCCAAGGCCTCTAAGCGCTTCACAATTA
>JAOTQE010141005.1:0-11671 GCA_025631205.1 Nesometra sesokonis | reverse complement strand
AGCATTCACACACGATGTTACTTTGCGATTGGGTGTGATTGGTTGTCACAATTGCTACAACCGATCGCAATGCGATGTTAGTCTGAATGGGGTATAAGTTTTAAAACACAGATTTAATTAATTATCATCACTTACTGGCCAAATGGTAGACCCACTTTATTCATTCATTTCTCGTGAGTGGTTAACTAGGCCTACCTAAATCAGGGAGCTGTTAATTAGTTAATTAATTAACAGTTCCCTGTCTAAATCATCGATCTTCAAGGAGCAGGTAGGCTAGGCTAGTGTGTGACACTTCCTGAAAAGAATAACTTTTATAAACCTCGGCTCGGTCGAAAGGGAAACCCTCCAGTCAGAAGAAAGCTAGAGCCTAGGTTTTACCGAGGAGACAAAAGTAATAAAGAAACCGACTTACTTTGTACTCAGTGTGTTTATTGAACCAGTAACTAACATCAAAACTGCCAAAGAGTATTGATAACTGGTCCACGCCATATCGAAAATGAATTCTAAAGAAACTGACTTATCGAGTACTGTACTTTTTGCGAAAGTTTCATTCCTGTTTTTCCTGTTTGGCTAAGTCACCTGACTGATAGTCATGTGACCTATTGTTTGACAACAAGAAGCCGGAAGATCAAAGAAATTATGACGCAACATCTGAACATTTCACAAGGACAAGATGAAAAAATTGTCAGGTCAAAAAGAATGAAATTGATAAAGGCGGATATATGTTCATTTGCTATTAAACTTAACATACTTTCATATACCTTTTCAATTCAATCTTTATTCATCTATATAAAATTATGAATAGAGACAATTGACAATGGAAAATTAAATGATTAAACGGAAATAGGCCTACTAACTCCGACACGGAGCTTGTCGTGTAGTGTTTACACTAAACTAGTGTAATAGACTTAAAATTAATGAAAGGAATTTTTAAAACTTAAACTAACCTATTAAGCCCCTATCTAACCTAAAATGTAGGCCTAATTATTTTTTTTTAAATATGAAGTCACATAGAAAGATAAATATACAGGCCTAAAATATTCAAACGTAACGATTGTTCACTGTGGTAAAATTCATAAGATTAAAATTATAGTTCTGAATTTAAAAATTATAAAATTTACTGCCTTTTAATTTGATAAAATTGAATGCGTAGGCCTAATAATTGAGTTGAGGTTAACCGCAGAGGCAAGATTAGGCCTATATAATTATTTAATAATAAAAACGTAAAGCATAGTTGAAAGTTATAATGTTAAAAAATGTAAAACGATAATGATTAAATATGAATTAAAATAAAATGTAGGCGTGTCTTGTGATATCGTATTGCGTTTATTTATATTGCGTATTTAAGCACTACCGGTACATTAAAATGAGAAAATCAACTTATATCAAGACAAAAAGAATGTTAACTCAACTGCCAACTCAGTTTTTGCGTGAGACAATCTTCACAACGCCTTGACGACCCATATTTCCTCCGATTTCAATATGACAAGCAAAAACAAAACAAAAAAAAAACGCCATCTGCTCGTTTTTGGGTCCGATTTCGTGCAAATTTAGCCTACAATGCTTTGGGGCCGTTTTCACAGTATTTTGCTCTTCGGCTCATTCTTAAGAAACAATATTTGCATGACTATCTATGCGTGTCTGTTAATGCGTGAGAAAAAAGTATATGTGTGAGACGTCCAAAAGAGGTCCCAATGCGTGAGACTGCGAGACTTTTATCATTACATTCAAATGGTAACACAGAACAGTCATGCCTCAATTGGAAAATGCGTTAATTGTTTAAATTTCAAAAAGAACAACACAAGCTGAAGGTGCCACATTCTAATATTTTCGCATCTCATCCCACCAACGTAGTTTTTGGTCAACATCAGACTAGGCATACTCAATATACCCTTCATTCAAGATCAAATTGTTATCATTATTTTTCGTGGGTATAATGAGTTTTGATGCTTCCTCATAGGCGTTCGATATTTGTGTTCATTATGACGCTTAGACATTCAAATTTCATACTGGACTCCAACCATGGTTTTCAATCTTCTCTTTCGTGAAAAACGCTCACCCGCCTATACCCTGAAAAATGTTTCTCTACAGACTACACTTATACCCTATAGCGACCCAAAGATACGTAAAATATTATCTTTCTCTGGGAAAAGAGGGCCCGGGTCGGGTGCCTCTACCCTCTTAAATCTGCGCCCGAAAAATAAAAATAGTGGACACTTGGACCAGACTGTTAATTAATGGCACAGTAACCAGAATACCACATTGAATAACGCTACTGACTGGCTTAAAGATATCAAATTGAACACTGGATTGTTTTAAAAACAAAACAATATTCCTGAGAAAATCTAGAATATCAGAATATTAAAAGGAAGGGCAACCAAACATGTTTTATGCCCAGGATAATTTATTTTGATATTAACTACCTTCATGTTAGGCACAATCTTCACTAGATTTTTTCCCATTTATTTTTAAAGGGTACTTTCTCTAAAAGGTGTGCCGACCGCACCCATCGACATCTACCCCCCCCCCCACACACACACACACACGGTACCGGTACGCACTTTGATTTTTTAATTATAGAATACGTTCATGGGCAGAGAAACACCTATTCGCATTCTAATGTGCTGTATAACAAGGTGCGAGTTTTTAGGAGTGGACAGGCTACTCTAAAAACAGCTTTTCAAAAATGTCTGTCTGTTTGTCTGTCTGTCTGTCTGGTGACGCACGTGTGTGACTGTTTGGGTTTTGTTCTTTCCGTATAACCGGCATTGTATGGGTGTCACTTTAAATATGAGATATGAAACAATTAATTATCAACTGGTAATACATCAACATTAAATTTGAAATAACATATCGTTATAAATAAACTTGTAAATGGTTACTTCGCTGTTAAAACTGTACAGTATATACTGTATACCGGTATTATTTTTAATTCTAGAATTATGCAAAATGACGATTTTTTATACATTTCTGCGACTTTCGCCTCACGCGTAGTCGCAGAAATGTGAAAATTGCAAAAAAAGCAAGCACGATGCAGAATAGCTTCATCTGATGATCTTGCTTGTATGGTAGCTTTTAATCAGAAGCCGCACTCTAATCTTCAATCGCCTTGTATATTTACGCGGTTGGAGAATAGGGATACTAGCTCGGTTTTGTTGCTAAATAAAAGTGATTTTAAAGCCTACTTCAACGCAGTGGCGGATTTAAGGGGATGCTTAACAGGCTTAAGCCACCCCACCCCAAAAAACCCTAAAATACTATTTTTTTTTAATGTACAGTGGCTACATACGACTATACAGACTACTATGTAGAGACATAAATCAGACTTGTTATTGTAAAATCAGGATTTATCCTCCCACCCGCGAATCACAGTCCTGGATCCGCCCATGCAACAAGCGTAATACAGTTTCAACATTTTTCAATTTTGCGACAACATAGTTGTCTAGCCATGACATGCCTCTTAATCCATCAATTATATAATGATTCCGGTTGCTGAAGAAGAAAAGGATTTGGGTATACATTTTAACAACAAGCTTCATTTTCGAATCATGTTACAGATGCAGCGAAGAGAGCCAATTCAAAACTTGGAATAGTGAAGAGAACTTTCACATCATTAAATAAAAAGGGCATGTTAAGCTTGTACAAGTCAATAGTGAGGCCAACGTTGGAGTACGGAACATCTGTATGGTGTCCATCGTATGAAAAAGATGGAGATGCACTGGAGAAGGTACAGCAGAGGGCCACACATCTCCTTCCTGGACTAAAGCACATGAGTTACCCAAAAAGATTAATCAATCTTAATCTTCCAACTTCGGCATACAGAAGGAAAAGAGCAGACGTTATTCAAATATTTAAAATTTTAAATGGAATTTTGACAATCTAAGAGTAGCTGACTTCCTTGAAATGTATTCTGAAGCTCAAACTAGAGGTCATAGCCTGAAAAAAAAACAAACAAAAAGTAAGGTCGAGGTTGAGGCAATTCTCTTTTTTCAATTAGAGCAATTCATGATTGGATTGATCTTCCAGAGAAAGCAGCCAATGCATCATCTGTGAATAAGTCAGAGATTGAGAAACACTGGGCAAACCACCCATTGAAGTTCAACCCTTATATGAGAACGTGGGAAGGGTCATCTAGAGGGGCATATACTTTTCAAGCCCAACAACAAAGTAAACAAAAGTAAAAGTAATCAGTGATTCAGGCACATAATGTGCGCGTGCGGTACTTAGTTGTCATCATCGCGTGCGCGCCTATACGAAAGACAGGCTACTAAAATAGTAACTATAGCAACGAGAATCTTTGGATTGGGATTGGGACTTGAGTCGTGGTGGAACATTTTTTATCATTGCCTGTATAATTTATGCTGCCAAATAGTGATTGCTGGTCTCGACAAATACTACATCTGTAAAGGTCAGTCATGTTATTTTATTAGATTTTCAAGTAATGAAAGTTCTATGTTGCCGCTCTGGACAATAGAAAAGCCGTCACATTTTCAGCGAATTACTAGAGATATTGTAAATACAAACACTTTCAGGTCTTACCTTCCTGAAAGCTGAAACTTTGCATACCTGTATGTGGAGATAGACTTAGGCCTAGGCCTATGGGAATTTTGTTTTTGATATTAGTAATATTATTTTAATATTTGTATGTGACAGTATGTACGCAAAAAACTCTTATGTGCACGCTTTAATGCAAACGAAGTCATCCGATTGTTTATACCGTTCCTTCAAATACACCCCCCTAAAATTTTGAGAAAAAAAATTCTAGTAAAAATGTGAAGTGAAATGTGAAAAAGTTAACCTTCTCATTTACGAACTTCTCATTTACAAACCTTCTATTTTACAAACACTATTTGGTCAATGACGTCAGTAAAATAATTGCCACTGATGTAATTATTTGATAATTTATCTTTGATATTTTTTGTTTTTCATATTTTATTCCTCCTAGTTCATTTAAACTTTGTTTAACAACCAAGAACACAAAATAAATACAAATAAGTGTTTTGGAGGCCTTACTTGACCAGTTTTCATGAAACCTCTCATTTACGAACTTTCTCATTTGCAAACACCTCCCAGCCCAAGGGGTGTGTAAATGAGAAGGTCGACTGTACAGTGCTTGTCATGACAGATGGATTGGCTACATTGGCGATCACAAGCCGGTTTAATATAACAGGCCTAAGCCTGGATATTCGTCGTAAGTTTTAAATTATTGTTTAAATTATTATTACTTTTTAGAATATACAATAAATGGAATCATGAGCGGATTGACGGAGCGAAAATTATCACTTGACGACCCTCCATCTCCAAGTACACTAATGTGTTACAACAAGGACAGAGCTCCGAAACAAACTAAGAGGGCACCAACAAGATCGCACCTACAAACATGGACCAGCACAATGGAACATAACAGACGGTCTCATAAAATATACTGCAAGAAAACTATAAGATAGACTCTGATGTATGTCGATCATAACAGACTATGATACAGTTAGTACCGATGTATTGGAAATATCCAGTTGAAATATAAGTGTATAAATTATGCGTCTGAACTTTATAGTTGTTTTCCAACTGTGTTTGTTTTAAAACTGTTTTAAAACAGGGCGACCGAACGTTTTCGGACGATGACGCGTTTCAGTTTTGTCCATCCCCCCACAGGGGGCCATCCATAAATCTGGGACAGTGACCTAAAACATTGGTCAGATTTTGTTAAGCAAAAACAGAAATTGCTGCTTTCCCATACAGTGGTGCTTTCCGGTAATTTTCCCTCTGAATGGGTTCAGGGCCAATATGCTGTTTTTGGGTTTGTTTAGAACTCTAAAGTGGGTGCTTATTGACACCCTAGTTTCCCAGATACGCCCCTCCCCCCTCGAGGTTACCGAGGTATACTATACAGATTATTTTGTGATGTAACCATTCATGGGGACTCGTCCCTTCCATTCCCCTGTTCCGCTCAGTGTTTTTTTTTACCTCCGAGGGTGGCTGCTCAGGTTGCTCGAGCAGCCAAAGGTCCATTGGTCCAAAGGTCCATTGGTCCGAAGGCCCATTGGAAAAAAGGTCCATTGGTCCAAAGGCCCATTGGTCCGAAGGCCCATTGGTCCGAAGGCCCATTGGTCTATTGGTCCGAAGGCCCATTGGTCCAAAGGTCCATTGGTCCGAAGGCCCATTGGTCCAAAGATCCATTGGTCCGAAAGCCCAATTGGTCCAAAGGTCAATTGGTCCGAAGCCCATTGGTCCGAAGGCCCAAAGGTCCATTGGTCCGAAGACGCATGGGTCCAAAAGTCCAGTCTTCCGAAGACCCATTGGTACGAAGGTCCATTCGCCCGAATGTCAATTGTTCAAAGGTCCCAAGGTCCATTGGTACGGTCCGAGGCCTATTGGTCCAAAGTCCATTGGTTCAAAGGCCCATTGGTCCAAAGGTCCATTGGTCCGAAGGCCCATTGTTTCAAAGGTCTAAAGGTCTATTGGTCCGAAGGCCCATTTGTCCAAATGTCAATTGGTCCGAAGGTTCGAAGGCCCATTGGTCCAAAGGTCAATTGGTCCGAAGGCCCATTGGTCCAAAGGTCCATTGGTCCGAAGGCCCAATGCCAAAGGTAAATTGGTCCGAAGGCATAATGGTCCGAAGGTCCAATGGTCCAAAGGTCCATTGGTCCGAAGACCCATGGGTCCAAAAGTCCAGTCTTCCGAAGACCCATTGGTACGAAGGTCCATTCGCCCGAATGTCAATTGTTCAAAGGTCCCAAGGTCCATTGGTACGGTCCGAGGCCTATTGGTCCAAAGTCCATTGGTTCAAAGGCCCATTGGTCCAAAGGTCCATTGGTCCGAAGGCCCATTGTTTCAAAGGTCTAAAGGTCTATTGGTCCGAAGGCCCATTTGTCCAAATGTCAATTGGTCCGAAGGTTCGAAGGCCCATTGGTCCAAAGGTCAATTGGTCCGAAGGCCCATTGGTCCAAAGGTCCATTGGTCCGAAGGCCCAATGCCAAAGGTAAATTGGTCCGAAGGCATAATGGTCCGAAGGTCCAATGGTCCAAAGGTCCATTGGTCCGAAGACCCATGGGTCCAAAGGTTCAATCGTCCGAAGATCCATTGGTTCGAAGGCCCATTGGCCCGAAATTCCAATTGTCCGAAGACCCATTGGTTCTAAAAGGTCCATTGGTCCGTGTTGTATTATGATTAAACGCCCTCTATAGTTTATGACTAACGACCTCTATAGTTAGGCATGTGTATTTGCATAAGACCGCACAGCTGTGTATGAGTATTTAAGTCTATGCATTGTTATCTCTGGGGTGATTATTCGGAATGTAATTGTACTAAAGACGAGAAATAAAACACTGAGATAGTTTGATACTTGTTGTGTATTTATTTACTTTATTATCGCGTAATAGATGACTGTGGAATACAACAGTCCGAAAGTTTAAGATATAGTACACTATTTCATAAATAGAAACAAGCATCATAACGACAATCATACAAAATCACATAGCTTTATGGATGACAGATATCCTAACAGAGATAAAATGGGGATCTCCATCAGTGAAATCTCATCAGAATTACCACGATTCAACCAGCCCAATTTTACCTCAGCCCCACTACGGTTGGGATGGGGAATTTTAAAATAAAGAACTTATAGAAGAACGGAAAAGACCTAGGGCCTACTTTCATTTGGACCTTCGGACCAGTGGACCTTCGGACCAATTGACCGTCGACGGACAATTGGGACAATTGGTCCGAAGATCCATTATTCCGAAGGGCCATTGTGCGAAAGTTTAAGACAGGACACAATACGATACGGTACCGTTATTTCCTTTACTTCCAATGGACCTTTGGACCAATTGATCTTCTGGCCAATGGACCTTCGTGCAAATGGAACTTCGGACCAATGGACCTTCAGTCCAATGACTAGTCACCGTTTCGGATAGGCCTAAAATGATTACTGTACAATTGATTATGAAGATTCAATACTTACGTATAAGGTATTCAAACATTGTTGTTTTTCACGAATGTCGACAACAGACATTTTCTTGGCTTTTATTATGTCCTTGAGAAGGACATAAGTTTTAATTTGCCGTGCAGAGGGATCAATTCTTGTATTTGGTTGCTGAATGTTAATAATATTTACACATTTTACTATAGGTATCACTGCAAAAAAATCCGTAAATTTACGGGAAAAGTCATGGCAGCCAGGATGCCAAAAAATACCGTAAATTTTACGGGCATACGGGCATTTGTAGTTTTGTACAGTAAATTTTACGGACATTTTACTGTTATACGATTAATTTTCCGGTATAAATTCTCGTAAAATTTACGAACAAAGCCCTAGCCATGATGCCAAGAAAATCCCCTAATTTTACGGGTAAATGTCCGTAATATTTACGGGAATTTCTTGGCATCCTGGCTTCGAGACTTTTCCCATTTTTTACAGTGCAATTTTTGATAGTGTACCGACAAATATTGAAGCCCTACACATGTTCGACTCGTTAACTATTTTGCCACTACTCCCCCTCCAAATGGCATTCAATATTAAATATACACATGTATATATAACTCAAATTATTTAATACCCACTATATAATAGAAAGGTTTAAAAACTTAAACACGAATATTTTTATTGGACTAACTCCTTAAATAAGCCATATTTGAGGCTTATCTCTGCTATGTTGTGAGATCTTCAAAACTTCTATACGTCTTCTAACGATGTTCCTTGTCTGGATTTCAAAAAAAGTATATTTTTTCACATTTTATTGTGCCTTTAGAATGACACATGCTAACATACTTCAATTGATAGAATAAACTCCGTAGAAAGAACAAGTTTTATATTGATATTTTGTGTTCCATGCTAAACAACCAAATGTCCAAAGTACAAACCAATGTTACTACATCACAGTATGTGCAGAACAGCATTTAGGCCTAATGCTGGTGGCAGAACCGTTTATATAATAATAGCTCTATGATACCTCTATGTCGACTTTGTTCAGCAGCACAGTTTTTGAACTTCCATGTGCGGACACCTCTCGTAAGCAGACACCTCCCATCGGAAAAGCCCGTTGTTCTTCCTATCTAATATGAGCACTCACGTAAGCGGCTACCTCCCGTAAGCGGTCAAAGGAACATTTTCAGACTTCAGACTTTCCAACATTTAATTATACAATGGCATATCTCATATTACAACAGAAGTAATATATAAAACAAAACATTTTGATTTAAATTGACCATTAATTAGGATATTTACTAGATTGTCACATAAGACCCTTAAAGAAAGATAAACAGGCGCGGATCCAGGTTTCACCGAAGTGGGGGGGGGGGGGGGGTTTTTCCCTCTGGGTGGGCGTGGTTGCCAACCTTTTCCTGGAGAAGAAAAAAAAAGCTCATTTGCCCGATTTGGGGCCCTAGTATTATTCTATTTTAAAGGTATTTGGGGTTTTCCAGGTGAATGGTGCATATAAGGGTGTGGGGGCGCAACTACGTTTTGGCGATAATAGGGGGCGCGCGCCCATCTGCCCCCCCCCCCTTGGATCCGCGCCTGTTAAAGAAAATTATATTTAGATTTACAATACGGAAAATAAAACAATAATAATAATGATAATAATAATAAACATTACAAATAACGTTTAAAATTTAAAAATTTCATAGTAGTGATAAAATTACTTAAAATTTTTTTATATGTTAATTTACCTCCCATAAGCGGACACCCCGGAAACTTTCGTGATTTTTGTACATCGAATACCAAGTTCTGTACAAAATTCTAAAATAGTGCGGTATGCCCTATAATATGATGGAAATCATTACTGAACAAACTGATCTTAAAAATTGATAAACAATATTTAATAAAATATAGAATATGGTTACTAAAAATTCCGTGAAATAAGTACGTTTTTGAGTTTGGCCCTATATCAACCGAAATTCTCGTAAGCGGACAACTGAAATTTTCACCGGACCCGAGGGTGTCGAGAGGTTCAACTATAGGCGAATTTATTCAAAATCGAAAATTTTCGCTCTAGATGCGCAGTAAAATACAAGTCGATCCGTCAATAAGACGCCGTTCGTGCACTGCACGCCATATTTAGCCAACAAAACCGGGCTAGTATTCATATTCTAACCGCCTATACAAGGCGATTGAAAGAATAGAGTGCGGTATACTGATCCAAAAGTATACAAGCAAGATCAGTGATTGAATGAATTGGGGCTGTTTCGTGCTTGTTTTACTATTAACATCTGCTATGCAATTTCAAATTTCTGCGACTACGCCTGAGGCGAAAGTCACCGAGTGTAGTAGCCTGGGGCGTTATTCGCAATTTGCATAACGCTCGGGCGGATTTAGAGGGGGTGCAATCGCACCCCACCCCCCCTAAATTTCGAAAGTTAAAAAAATTATTGTGCATTTTGAGTAATATTTTTTCCAAACCTGTGTTTTTACCTCTATAAGAAACAGGCCTACGATACACCAGGTCTATCGATCCTTATAAATCCTAAATAAAGTACATCGTTGTTTATAATTATATTGTTTTTATTGTATATAATATCACAACCAAAACGCCACCGAGCAAGGCCAGCCAAAGTATATTTCAAAACACCCAACTTTGTCCTACGCCTGGCGTAGGCCGGCCCAGAATTTTATATCTTAATCGCACCCCCCTTCACAAAATCCTGCATCCGCCCCAGTAACGCCAGAAACAAAAAATAGTATACTGTATTGTATACAGTTTAATAAAGGAGTAAGCACTTAAAATTGTATTTATAACGATATTTTAATTCAAATTGTTTCATAGCCTATCTCGTAAATATTTAAAGTAACACCTATGCAATAGTCACAAACGTGCGTGACAAGACCGACAGATCAACAGACAGACAGACCGACAGACCGACAGACAGACATTTTTTAAAAGCTGTTTATAAAAAACTTACAGTCGAACGTCTCATTTACATACTTCGAACCTAAACACTAGAGAGCTTTTCTCCATGCTAAATACAACTATCAAGATAAAATAAACACAAATAAATGTTTTGAAACCTTCATTTCATCAATTTTCATGAACCTTCTCATTTAAACATTCTCATAAATTCACTACCTTCTGTTAGATTTTAACTGCGCATGCCCCATGAGCGAAAATTAGCGATCGCGCGAATACAACAACCGGAAAACTGTCGGCGAGGAATATTTGAACTGTCTTACTTCTGATTTCGATTAAAGGTGAGTAAACCTTAACCTAGGAGCCATGTAGGCCTAAATTAAGAAATTTGTAATAGGTCCTAGAATTTTGAATATATAAAAACAAAATCTAGGCCTAGGCTAGTTAATGCCTAATCCCATTCACACAACCCTCCTCCGTTTCGTCGGCCTCCCCTCCATCCAGGCTCCAGGCTAGGCAAAACGGCTATTCACCCGTCCGCAGACGGCTACTCCTAGGCTTATCCTCCATGGCCTATAGGGCCTAGGTATGAAAAGGGAAGAATTCATTGAGTGGGAACAGTTGCGGATAGGATTCAGGGGGAGTTGGAGGGTATTATTGGAAACATAGCCTAGGCCCTAGGTAGGCTAGGTGTGCCCCAACTTGAAACGTAGAGATGCTGGGTCTTTAGTCAAACGCACTGGCTATACGCAGGAGCCAGTCTCTGCGTACTGTGCAAAATATTTTCTTATATGCAGAGCCACAAGCAACCAATCATAACACACCTTAAG
>JAOTQE010140994.1:0-11671 GCA_025631205.1 Nesometra sesokonis | reverse complement strand
ATAGACAGCAAATCCAGAAATAGAACTGCACTTCTATACCAAAGTGATACCTCATTTGTCAAAGACGATAAGGTAAGACTGTAAAAATTTGTAAACTTGTGTTAGGCCTACCGCGCCCTGTTTGGCACATTCTATTTTGTAAATAGGGGAGGGGAGGTACTTAATGAGTCTCGCCCAAAGTTTAACGTGCAGAGAAATAACGTCCAATCGGAATATCACTGAAGCATAATACCTTCGTGAGCCATATAGGCTCCGTATCTTTATACAGTAGGCCTATACACATCTGGCGAAAGGCCAATAACTCATTTCCAGTTAATATAATTAAAGCTAATAAAAATTTTATGTGCTTGTCTCTGTACGATACAATTAAGATCAAAATTCAGAAAGTTTCGCTCTTTCTGGGCTGAGTATTTCATTAGACTAAATGTGTAATTTGAATAGTTTGGCACCAAAACCAACACACCACCCCGGTAATAGACTGTTAAAAAATGCAGCAATTTTAATTTGCCATGAATTGCACTATAACATTCTTGGGTCACACTTTCTTACTCCTTTTTTGAAGTCAACATTATCCTCAAGAATGAACCATCACTCTCAAGAATCACGAAAGTCTAGGCAATGACCATGGGAGTGAAATGTACTAGTTGGCTCAAATGTCAAAATTAACATTTTCCACCATGTTTAGGAAAAATTTATGAAAGTTCTGGTATAAAAATCAACTTCGTACGTTTAGGGGATGCCACGATTTGGTAACTCTAGGTTTGATAGATCTTGCACAAACTCTATAATACGAGTTAATTTTCATAAAGTTATCTGCACATGCACTGAACAATTTTACATCGAATGGAAGTACCTGCGATCAGTGGTTGTCGTAGGTTAAGTGGATTTATAGCAAAAAAAGAGCCGCCATTTTGTTTTTCACAGACAAATTTTATTAATCATTTATATTGTATTTTTCACAATCAGATTTAATATAGACCTAATAAATATTTTTGTCAAAATCAAATTTCAGAGGTTTGGTAAGAAATCTAAGATTTTCACAGCTTATGACATTTTACCAATAAGAAAGAATCACATAATAATTTAACAAGTTTCGTTCCTTTTATTTTCAGTGTACTTATCCAATCTGCGAGACGTACAAGGAAAGAGATAAGGACGATTACTAAAGATTTCGCAACGTGTACGCAACTACCGGGAAAACATTTCAATGCTATTATAACGAAGAGAAGAACGAAGCGGTTGTCGAGCGTAAGGTGACGAAGAAACAAGTAATTGCAGCTACTATTGGAACACTTGGTGCGGGATTTGGTGTCATGTTGGTTATTGTAGTGTACTACTATGCGTGTTCTAATTAGAAAATACTGAAGCTACACCATTGGAAGAAATTATTGTACCTTTGAGCATGCTCCATGCTTTGAACGGATTGGTGCCGGGTTTGTTGCCAATCTGGGTATGGTGGATTAATGTCTATGACCAAAACAAATTAATAACAGAATAAATACTTTTAGGTAGGCTACCTTTTTAGGTATCTTTTACTATTCTTTTTCTTCTATTGACCTGTGTGTTGTAGATAAACCAAATGAACTAGCCAAATCAACACCAGAACGATTGGTGCCGAGGTCTATGCGTTGCGGGAGCCTAGTGACCAGTAATGGCGGTTGTGGTTTGATATCCAACAGGGTACATAACCAAGGGAGTATCGAGGAACTGGAGATGCTCAACTCCGATCGGATTGAAAAGCAATAAATGGTTATTTATTTTGAAACTGGAATCTTATAGGAAAACTGGAATCTTATGGAGACACCAGCACTTTTAGTTTTAAGTATAAACAACTACGAGCGCCGTAGAATGGCATCCCGAGAGGAATACAAAGGAGGTCTTCCTCAGGGGCGGATCTAGACATGTACTGTGACCTTCGCAAAACCCATGTGAAGAAGCTGGCGCTTAGGGCCCCTGTGGTGAGGTACAGTGCCTGAGGTCGTCTGACCTTCACAATGGCGAACGGTGCGAAGGTCTGGATCCGCGCCTGTTCCTATCATTTTTTAAATAAACTATTGAAGCAATTAAAACAAAAAACAGTGACAACCTTGCAATCTGGTTTCGCAGCCTTGTGCCCCTCAACCCGGCCACATAAGACTTTGAAGCGCATGCCACAAAATGGTACACCTAGTGACCATGAAATTGGAAAGATAAAAGATTAATAGGCCTAGATCTTTTTAAAGCAAACAGAGGACAAGGTGAGCAACCCAAGAGGAAGCGAGGAAGAAAGTCGCCCCTGGAATCAGGATTACCAAAAATGGCATAACCGATAAGCAAAGTGCAACGTCAGAACCTCGGTCATCAACGAGAGTGTCTCATGTAGTTTTAGGTAACTGGTATAGTTTTCAGGGTCAGACTGGTTCAAATGTATTCATTGCTCCATCCATGGAGGTATAATACCTCCATGGTTAAATTAATAGTACTACATCCATGTCCATCTGGGTCTGCAGAAACTGTCATGGACTTGACGAACATGAACTTTTTGTTTGCCAATATTATTCATAAGTTTAAATTGCATTACAACTAAACAGATATAGCAATATAGCAATACTTATGAAATCATGTCAATAGTAATGAAATAAACAAGTTCTATTTTTTTCTTCCCCATGAGAATATCAAGTTAAACTTAGTTTTGCATTATTTTTTTGTTAAATATCTAATTTTATCATGATTTATACAACTTTGTAGCATCTGCCAAAGTTTCCCCAAACACGGAGTAACTTCGGCAGGTCATTTAACTGACCCATGACCTCAGATGCATAAGCAAAATATTTTGTTTTAATTCATTAAATATGCCTACATAATGATTGGTTAAAAAACATAAGTGCTGCCATAGTTACCCCATTTGACGGTACGGTATCCTTTGGCAAATAAAGACAATATTCATAGACATTTATATCTATGTATGAAAATTAGATTGTAATTAATACTTTTGAACAATGAATGCAAAATGATTTTGTAAGGCTATTGAAATCGAAAAGCCGCTTTTAGTAATAAAAATCTTGAATCTTGAATGGTTATATATTCGTATATTTTTGTAAAGAAATGATAAGTGTTGTCTGGGTTATTGAACGGGAGGCATATCGAGGATTTTAAGTTAAGAGTGAGGCTCTGATGGAAGTTTCTAAAATCCACTGTGACTGGTGCTGAGGTGAAGCCATTTCAAAGATATGCCACCTCTAGATGTATACATTACCGTACGGAATCCTTTCAAATGATACCATGACCATATTTCATGAGATTTATCGGTCTATTGGTAGTCATTCTATCTTCAAAAATGACGGGAATGTAAACAGGTAATTTGATCAGGTCCGTATGCAGGATTTTGGTAAAAGTGCTCAAACTCGATTGGATTTCAAAAAGCAAAAAAAAAAAAACAAAACAAAACAAAAACAAAGAGATTTATCGGTCTATGGTAGTCATTCTATCTTCAAAAATGGCGGGAATGTAAACAGGTAAGTTGATCAGGTCCGTATCCAGGATTTGGTTAAGTGCTCAAACTCGATTGGATTTCAAAAAGCAAAAAAAAAACAAAACAAAAACAAAGAGATTTATCGGTCTATGGTAGTCATTCTATCTTCAAAAATGGTGGGAATGTAAACAGGTAATTTGATCAGGTCCGTATCCAGGATTTGGTTAAGTGCTCAAACTTTATTGGATTTCAAAAAGCAAAAAAACAAACAAAAAAAAACAAACAAAAAAACCAACCGTTTCTCTATTTTAGGCCTTTTTTTTGTAGAGGCTTGTTGTTTTCACGCTTTCTTCACGATTTCTTCTGTCAGTACGTTTTTCCTGAAGCGGGGTGCTCAATGGCTCAATTTTCATATTTATATGCTAATTTTAGGGTTTTTAGGGTGCACCCAAAGCACTCCCCCCACACACACACACTCAGTACGCCAGTGATTGGTGTGATCCATCCCGTGCATTTTAAAGAATTCATCATAGAATGTATATACCAAATTATACTGTACTTTTATTATCACAATTGACAAATACTTGCGTTCTTGTACTGGAACTTATATTGAAAACAACATTTGTGCACGGGCCATTTTAGGGGCAACGGAGGACAACCAAGGTAACTTTTAAAGGCCTAATGGTTTACTGACCGACTGACCGACAGGCAGGCAGACGGACAACTGACTGAACGAGGAGACCGAAGAACTATGACTGACAACAACACAAACATGAAAGCTTTAAGACATGCACTATGTAAAATGTGAAATCGCCCTGGTTTGGTTTTGAAATGCAAAAAAATGGGACATTTTGTCCCTTTTTACTTGTTTTGGTACCCTCGATATGGCCTATAGGCTATGTATATGTATCATTCATTTTTGGGGACAATTTTAGATCCGGTGCTCTTAATATAAGGGGGTGGAGAACTGAGTTTGGTGATAATGTCCCCCACTATCTGCCCCTGTGTGATGAGGCATACGTATTCTGAATTACTGTATTACAGTTTGTCAACATTACCACAGTGTTTTGTAGGCCTACCTTACTTGAAATGGTAGGTCCCATTACAAATATTTTGTGCTGATTTCTATACACAATTTGAAAGAAAACAGTAGGTGGATTTCTTCCCAAGGTCTCCAATTGTAAGGTTAGTTACGCTTAGCTAGGTTAAACGGGTGTTCACTATTGCAATACTTGTTTCTAGCCATGGAGTTATAGTTGTATGGTGAGGTCTACCTAAAAATTCAGTTACTAAGTACAGTATTAAAGGCGTTCAATCATGGTTGAATGTGCGCCAATTCACTTCAAAGTAGCGATTGTTCTTACTGGTGTAGCAACTTTGATCGTATTTATGATTATGTGCATCGTCTATGTCAGCCCATACAATAAAACAAAGAACTTTGAAGAAGGCACCTGTACAGTAGTAAAACACAGTATTAAAATAATGGAGGATAAAGAGTGCAATTGTGAAAATAGCGAAGAGTCATTATCGGAAGCGTACTGTGACTACGGGGATTTCGAATGTCTTAGGATCTATGTATCATTTGTGGACAGTAACTCAAGAAACAGAACTGCAATATTGTATTTAAGTGATACATCATTTGCCCAAGATAAACAAGTAAGTATCTAGAAGGTTGGTAGAATTACAAGTTAAACCATATTGTTTTTTTAACTGTTTTTTTTAAATCGGATTTTGATTTGGCACCCCTAATTTAAAATGGAATATACACTAAAACGGCCATGACCTGGTCGCGAACCGGTCTGCTGACGTTCTGAACTAATTAAATGAACAACGCTCATCTTGGTTATTGCTGTAAACCATGGGGATCAACCCGTTTCCAGGGGGTTCGAGTAGTTCAATTAGATATCTGTAAGCAACTGTTTACTAACAGGACTTTTATTCTAAACGTATGAGAATCGACCGAAAAATGCAGACAGACAGACGAACCGACCAATGGAATAAACTGTAGGATTAGTACTCATTCTGACAGCGACAGTAAATAATTATGACAGAATACGTGATTATAACATCAACAACTTGTCTGTTTTATTCCTCAAAAAAACTCAGTGTAGAACAACAAGACCAGGCATGGAATCATGGGTATTATGACGTCATGCTACTGGAAAACTACATTATGATGTGGTGACAACAACACACCCCCTTCACCTCATAATGTAACAATCAATCTTTCCATAAATCTTTAAGTGTATCAATCAATATGCCGCATAAACATACTAATTACCAAACAAATATTTACTAAACCTGTTAAGTTTACATTTTGAGACGGGTTTGGTTAATACATCTGCAATCATATCATCTGTAGGGCAATATTGCAAATCAATTATGCCATCTTTCAAAACTTTTCTAATGAAATGGTATTTGATATCAATGTGCTTTGATCGCTGGCGATAAACTGGATCTCTACATAGAGCAATGGCCCCTTGGTTATCCCCCGTAATCAATACACCATCTAACACCTCATGATCTGAAAATCCTTTCAATAGTTGTACAAGATAGAGAGCCTCTTGGGTTGTAGATCCCAAGGCCATATATTCGGCCTCGCATGTTGAAAGGGCAATGGTGGGCTGGCGCTTACTTTTCCATGAAATAGGTGAGCTTTCCTCACTCAAAAAGAAGCAATAACCCGTAGTACTTTTTCGGTCATTAGAATTTGCCCAATCAGAGTCACTGTACCCTGTTAACTTAAATGGACCAGAGTTTGGGGACTTCACATAAACAAGTTGGTAATCAATAGTACCCTTTATATATCTAAGTACATGCTTAGCTGTGATAAGGTCTTCCACTTTGGGTTCAGTCAAATTCTGAGACAACTTGCCAACTACCCACGCAATATCAGGTCTGGTACACATGGCTAGATATATAAGACTGCCCACTATCTCCCTATATTTGTTGGGATCAACCTTTTCTGTTTGGTTGTAATTATCAATCTTGGTTTCACTTGGGGTAGTCCTAGGTTTGCAATCTAACATTGAAAATTTCTCCAAAAGTTTCATAACATATCTGCTTTGTCCCATTGTGATTTTATTCTTGATTTGCACAAAATCTATACCTAGGAAATAGGAAACATTGTTTAAATCTTTCATTTTAAACTTATTCTTCATACTGTCCTTAAAATCGTTCAAAACATGTTCATTGGAGGCGGCAATTAATAAATCATCTACCCAAACTAGAACATAAGTAACTTCATCATTAATTCTTTTGTAATAGAGACAATAATCTGCATGGTTTCTTTGAAATCCTTCATTGATCAAGTGGTCATGAAGGAGTTGATTCCAGTTCCTGCCTGACTGCTTTAGGCCATAAAGTGATTTTTATAACTTCCAAACAAGTTCACCACCATTCTCGGATTGGATCTCATACCCTTCAGGTTGCCGCACATAAATGTCTGCATCTATTTTGGCGTTTAAATAGGCAGTGCTAACATCCATTTGATGTACAATTAAATTTTTCTGAGTTGCAATTTGCATTAGCACGCGCACAGATGTTAAATTGGCGGTGGGAGAAAATGTCTCAAAATAATCTTCCCCTTCAACCTGACTGTAACCCTTGGCGACATAGCGGGCTTTATAGGACTTATCACCCTGGGCTGCTTCCTTAATATTAAACACCCATTTCCCCCCAACAACATTCTTACCCTTTGGTAAACTAGTCAATTTAAAGGTACCATTTTCATTGAGAGCTTTCATTTCTTTGTCCATAGCCATTTTCCAATTTGCAGATTGTTTTGACTCTATTGCTTCATTATAGGTGACTGGTATTTTCTCACATATTTCTTTAGATTTACAGATTGAGTCCTCATAATTTGTGTCATAATTTTCCAAGTATTTTGGCGGCGCCCTATTTCTCTGGGGATATCTGTTTGTTGGATTAATTTCTTCCCCTCCCTTGAATCAATCTGATCTGTGTCTTGATTATTTTGTATATTTTCATCAATTTCAGATTCACCTTGGGTTGGGAAAGGCATCTCAACTTCATTTTGTGTTGGGGCATGCGTTTCAACTTCATCATCAATATCATAGTTGACTGATGGTGTCTCCTTTATCCTGTTATTAAAGCACCGATTTCTTATATAGGTAGCTGTTTTGACAGCATATGTCCAAAGATGCTTGGGGAGGTTTGCCTCAAATAGGAGACACCTTGACATTTCGAATAGAGTGCGCCAATATCTTTCTGCAGTCCCATTTTGGTGTGGGGATTGGGGTGATGAGAATTCTTGCTTTATACCTTTGTTTCGTAGGATTGTAATAAATTCTTGGCTGGTAAATTCACCACCATTATCACATCTTAGTCGCTTGATTTGCCCAATGGGAGAGCAGTCAGCCAGGAACTGGGTTAATGCTATCTTGGCATCACTCTTTGATCTGAGGAGGTAAGTAAATACAAAACATGAAAAATCATCCACAAAAGAAATTACATATTTAAACCCATCTTTCCCAATAGGGTCGATAGGCCCTGCCAAGTCCGTGTGTATTAATTCTAAAGGTTGGGTTGCCCTTTTGTCAGGTTCTCTATTTCGATTATTTGTAAACTTCCCCTTAATACATGCATCACATGTTGGTTCAACATTCCCTGACCTTTTATCAATATGCATCCCACTTACAACACTTTCAAGAGCAATTAGGTCATGTTTATTACAATGTCCCATTACTTTATGCCAGTGAGCAATAGATAAGTTCATTTGATCGTTTTCACATACTTTTAGACGATAAAGTCCATTTATCACTTCCAGGTCAAAGGTTGTCCCTTCTTTTTTCATCCAACTATTTTCTCACTTGAATGCTAACTCCACACCATTCTCAGTTGCTTTTTTCACACTAAATATGCTTTGTGGGTATGTCGGACAGTATAAGGCGTCTTTTAAAATGGCTTCAACACATTTGCCTTGATTGTCAATCAGATGGATTTTTGCATCTCCTCGCTTGGTAGCACTCCCATACATCTTGGTCCCATCAGCAAGTTCGATACAGTGGTGAGTCGGCTTAAACTTTGGATCGGTTCTAATGAAGGTGTCTTTATTGAGTGCATGCGATGTCGCCCCCGTATCTACGATCAAACCAGCATCAAGTTTCTTGTTATCATTGATTCGAAAATTGAATGTGTGGTTTTCCCCTGGCTCATCACCATAGCTGCTCGGTGCATAGTTTACTTTGGATTTGTGTCGGTTACAGTCCTTTTCAAGGTGTTTTGCTCCTTTATGATATGTACATTTCTTTTCTGTATCACATTGCTTTATTAGGTGTTTAGTTGAACCACACCCATAACATGCTAAATTTTTCATAATAGCATCCTCTTCAGCTTCTGGTTGTTCATTTGATTCAAAATTCTCAGTCTCCTCAAAATTTTTCAAAGCAATTTTAAATTTGGTGAGCGAGATATCTTCGGTCGATTGGGTAATGTGGATAGAGAATTGTTTAAATTTCTTTGGTGTCAGTCCCTTTAATAGTATAGATATTAGAAGTTTTTCCCCCGGGGGCTTCCTTAGCTCGCTCCAGTGCGCCGATTATTTTCTCCGCTCTTATGATGTATTCTGTCACACTTTCCCCTTTTTCAATCTGAATGTTTATTAACTTCATGTATAGCGAAACAATGCGAGGTTTTGTGTTTCCTTGATAGTGTTGTCTTAATATGTTAATTGCTCTCTTACCGTCGTTGTTGGCTTCCCTCATTATTAGACTCAAACTTTTGTCGTCTAGACATTGCACGAGTTCGGCGTAGGCCTCACGGTTTTTAGCCGCGTATTCCGTCACCAGCTCTTCAGGTGTTGTTGGCACGTCCAATGTTACATACTTCTCGAGTTGTTTGGTCACCAAACAAGCCATAAATTTTGTTTCCCATATCTCATAATCTTCTGGATCTCCACTGAATAGCAGCCTTAGGAACCTACTGGGCCCATAACCTGTAGGATTAGTACTCATTCTGACAGTGACAGTAAATAATTATGACAGAATACGTGATTATAACATCAACAACTTGTCTGTTTTATTCCTCAAAAAAACTCAGTGTAGAACAACAAGACCAGGCATGGAATCATGGGTATTATGACGTCATGCTACTGGAAAACTACATTATGATGTGGTGACAACAACATTAACGACTGACATCACTGAGACTGCCTGCTAGGTTTTTTACTTTAAAGATGTATTGTCACCCAGGAAAAGATTTTAATTAATAATTTTTAGTTTGAAGAAATGTACATTATGATCATTCCACTCAAAATAGAATATTATTAAAAAAATACTAATTTTATTACATTATAATATAATGATAAAAATGAGCAAATATCAATTAAAAGGCTGGAAGCTTCTAAAAATGGTCCTTTTCAGTGTAAAAATCTTATTAAATAATTGTTAACACAGTAATTTCAACTCAAGTTCTTAACTTTTTTAACTTCAATATCAGCAAGTTATTTGAAAATGAATAGTTATGACTTGATGATTTTCGAGTGACAATACATTATTTAAAAAAATGATTATTAGATGTTTAAAAAATAGAATATTTTAACGTAATTAGACTGACCAACCGCCAATTTCGCTCGATTTACTGTAACCCCTTATTTTCGCGCTCCGTCAGTTTTCGCGACTTCGCTATAAACCATCGCAAAAATTAAGGGGTCACGAAAATCGAGAAATACTATTGTGCATAAATGTTCCATGTTATAACTATAACCATGGACCATGGACATAGGGAGCTTGTGAACTGACAGAATGACAAAAAAACAGTTAGAAGACGTATTGCTGACAACTGACACATGTAAACGGTCATTTTTGTCAAAACAATAGGTGTGGTATTATTAAATAATTTTCTTATCCACAGTGTAGCTATCCAGTGTGTGATACATACGATCAATCGTACGTTTATGCAGGGACTGATAAGTACGTAGAGGACAAAAACTACGTCCGGTTCCGAGACAAATATACCAAGACCGACACCACCTTCACATGTCACTTTAATCCAAAGAAGGGAGAAGCAGTCATAAAACGTGAGGTCAGCCGGAAAGAGGTGTTATTAAGCACGGTGGGAACTATCCTTACCGGCACGGTCATCATGGTGATTATTGGATTAGCTTGCGTTAAATGGAAACAACATCACTGAAATACTCTGTACTGCGTGGTGTTCAACTGTTGCCTTGTAATCCCGGGACTGGATTAAAACCTGAGACCTTCAGATTCCTCCATATGGACCGACAACAGAAACCAGCAGCAACAACAACGTGAGAGCAGCAAAAACAGCAGCGTGACACCTTATAATGATGATTCGTCATTCGTGACACGAATTATAAACTGACGAGTATGAATTTGTGGAAACGTTAGCGAGGATTCGAACATGAAAGCAGTGGGTTCGAAGGCTACATCGATGCTACATCGCCGTTGCGAATGTAATGAAGCAAATTCACAATAAGAATTTTCTATCCGATCATCTGATCCTACTAAACAAATATTAATACAATATTTTAAACATAACTGTAATCAATCAAGTCATTTTATAAATTATCAATTCTAATAGGTCCGGATAGTTTTACATATAGGCTTAATCCTTCAGTGGTGTTTACCATTTTAGAAACACCTCAATATTGCTACTGGGATTATAGCATTTTATTCATTGAATATTTAAGAATAATTTTCATCCAATAAGTAATAATAATAATGCAATAATCATTTTATTAATGTGGTACAGCTTTCTTATAATCGACCATCTGGAAACCAGGATTTGACACTCAATCGGCCAATTTTTGATCCAAGATAATGTAGCCGAATTGGCATAGGTACGCTTAAAACGAAGTTTCAATACCTCAACAGGTTCCGAAGGGGTCCCAATGGTCCGAACTTGATTAAGAGAGATTTGATATGTGTATACCATATGTATTTATTTACGTTTTTGAAATAAAATTACATACTTTCCTTATACCCTGTTACCACTGCCGATCAGGCCAACTCGATTAATCCCGATCAAGCTTATTTGGACTGGCCGGGCTTGCTCGGCAATGGTATTCGGGATTAATCTACCCTTATCGGCATCGCTCGTGCTTCCTTCACGATCATTTTGGTGATGCCGAACAAGGCAGATTGACCTCGAATACCATTGGCGAGCGAGCCCGATCAGTCCAAATTACCTTGATCGGGATTGATCGAGTTCGTCTGATCGGCAGTGGGAACCCACCAT
>JAOTQE010140983.1:0-11671 GCA_025631205.1 Nesometra sesokonis | reverse complement strand
TCTTGCTTCTGATCAGTATCTGCACTTCAATCGCCTTGTACCTTGCTTGTACATATTAGGCGTTTGGAGAATATGGCCATTAGCCCGAGTTTTGCTGGCTAGGGAAAAATTAGTTGGTGAGTGACGCTGGCCGACTTCCGTACTGCTGCTAGCTTAGGCTTAATCACTTTAAATGTGGTTTTATCTCCCACTTCAAATAATAATATTAGTCTAATTCTTGAACGCATGTACAAAGAAATTAACGATTAACTTTCTTTTATCTATACTGTGCGCAGCTTTCCGCGTCTTATTGTCGGATCGACTTGTTATTATCTAAGCTGGTAATTAATTATTTTGCAGAGAACCCCGAATTCACATATCATGAAACGGATTTATTTTTAGAGCTTATAGTAATTACGCATAACTTACAGTAAAAATCTGTTTAAATTACTTTGAATTTTTGAAAAGTATAAAAAAATGTACCAGGAAAACAACAAAATGTTGTCACAAGGAGAGAATCTTCGACTTGTAAGTTGTGGGATGATTGCCTTCTAATGCCGGTTATGTGTCGAACCTGGCCTCGGTTTCATAAGGATGTTCATTAGGTCTCGTTTTCAGTTCACACATCCATATTACCTTAGAACTCCACCAAGGTATTGACCGAGGTGAATGTGGACTACAGTAGGCCTCTATCCGTCCTTTTTTCCAAGAGAGTTACAATAGATTACTATAATAAAATTTAATAATTCACAATTTGTCTACTAAAAAGTTGATTTTCAAGTTTCATATAAATAAATATGCATTAAAGTAGTTTGAGTGAAATAACTTGATTTAATAGTGAGGTTTCGCAACTTCACGAAATACAAAAACGAAAAACGGATACATCATATATTCTTGTGACGTTTAAATTGAACACCTTGAATATCTATCACAGTTGATCAGTATTTTACGACGATTATCAACTATTTTTAGGTAGAAATTTGGATATATTTTTAACACATTTAGCAACCTTAACAAAATGTAGGATATGTATGTTTTAACACATTTAGCAACTTAAAAACATGTAATTGTGACGTGTCCGTTTTCGTTATGGTATTTCGTAAAGTTGCAAAACCTCACTAATGGCACTATTGAAGTCCTGCAAAAAATTATGGGATATTCAACTAGGCTTTCAAAAATGAACAAAGATGCGCAATGCCCTGTTTTAATTTTTATGTATTCATTTTTGCGCATTTACTACAGTAAATAAATCATGCCCGAAGCGATTGTTTCCATCGTTGACTTTCTTGGAGAAGCCTATGTTCAACCTGTGCGCCATTGAACTGTGAAAGACTCTCCTCTTGAAAAACACATGTTCCGTAACCAACACGCATCAGGAAGTAGAGTTTTAACATAACGACGGGTTACCAAATCACGATACAGGCCTAGACTGCGCAGAAACAGTTAAGCATCAATTTGTACACTCTCAAATGTTTATGAGTGTGCGCAGTACATTTTTGGACTTATCTGTTCTGATATCTAGAACCGAGTCTTGAAAACGAAGACTCCTTGTTTAACACCTTGAACAAAATATTTTCAAATTGTATTTTATTCTCATTACAGACAACCACAAGACCGATTTGGACCCAAGTAAGCTGACTGGACCAGACGAACTTGACCCTAAATATGTAGTCAGCTCCCGTATCCGTACCGGGCGTAACATCCAGGGATACTGTCTCTCTCCATTCGTCTGCCGATCTGAGCGACGAAAGCTAGAGAAGACTGTTGTAGAAGGTAATGATATGCTCTTATCTATCTAAAGTGTTGATGTTCTTCCATCATCAACACGGTTTCGCCGCAAATCCCTACAAGTGTAACGTCTATTTTATCATCGTCACCACATGATGATTATCAACGTCATGCCAACACTCACGCATGATACTGTACGAGCTCGTAGACTAGTCTTCCGCATGATTTTGGCCTTTAGACAAAAACACAAATACCGGCTTTCTCGCGCATGATACACAATAGAGCAAAATAAGATAAAAATGACAAACAGTAAAAATATGGAAGCAATTAATCACATAAAAATATGGCGAATAACCTTTTTTTTGCTTGGAACGTTCAATCTGGGATGAAATTTATTACTGGCGAAGGGAAATGTCTCGCGCATTGCCGCCAAAAAGTTGGCAGGTATAAAAATCATGATCATCGTCGTCGTCGTCATCATTATCGTTACCACTTTATGACCGCTACCATCAGACTAACTGCCACCATCCTCACCACCACCATTATCATCACACCATATTATACTATAGGCCTATCACCACTGACATCGTGAGACTTTCATTCCACTACAATTTACATGACCATCTTCCTCTTACCACCACCAGTACAATCACCAATATCAGCACCACCAACATCACCATCTAACGTCACCACACCACGACAACAACCACTTTCATAACCACCACCGTCAAGAATTATTACGATTTGCCTTACATTAATGCTAGAAATGATTACAAAATTGCCATTGATTAATGCATACACCGGCTTAAGGTATCAATGACTATTGCTTTTCAATGCACCTGCTAAGTCGCCATTACTATCAGACGAGTTGTTTAATATTCACTTGTAAAAAACATTTCATCGGAAGTACTTATGAAAATTACTGTCTGCCATTGACGTTTGACCTTAAAGATGTCTTCGTCATTTAAACATGGCGAAATGTCGTATTAAAAAAATTAACTTGCTCTTATTAGGCCTAATGTGAAATGGAAAACTTGGTAACAAAAATGAGTAAAGTGTAAATATTTTTTTGTGTTAAACCAAAATTAAAAAAAATACGTACATGAGATTCAACCACGTACTGTTACAAGCTAGCCTGACTCACTGGCCTTATGGTCGGGTTTATTCACTTTCATTACTTGATTCCTTTTAAGGCGTTATTGACATCCCATTCTTATTTTAATTTAGCCATAAGGCTTGTTAAAACGATTCATGCGTGATCATTCGCACCGTGAATTCACGGTGCGAATGGACACGCTTGATTAAATTCGAAAATCATGTGATAACATTGTATTACTTATTATGCATTTTGGTTAGTCGATCTTACTGTATAACATTTACTTCGATCCGCCCACATGCCAAATACGGATGGCAAGATTACATCATCCTGGCATCTTGGAGAAGTGTTTTACAAGTCGCTTGTACAGATTAATACTATAGTTTAGACTGACTGTGGTTGTTGGTGTCGCTGCATAGTTAAAAAATCAACCAGACACAAGCGACTTGGGGAAAGTCTAACGAGCCGTCATCAGCTAGTAGTGGACGGCTGACAATCTTGTCTGCCGCCCTAAATGGATTCCAGAACGAATGAACTGGTTGTAAACACATTGGCAAAAAGTAAAATGCAAGAAACTATCGCTAGACGTAGACATGAATAGAGAAGATGCATCCAAACTGTCAAATATTTTGTTCCAATTGAGACTATTAAGAATTTGAATAAATGGCATAGGTCTATTAATTAAAACCAACGGCAAAAATGGACCAACAGACAGAAATGCTAAACCAATGTAATGACTAAAAACATTCCTAATAATAAACTGCACGCTAAATTCCAAAACAATTTGACTAGTTTATCAAGTATTAAAAACATAACATGTTTGATAATGGTTGGATGCGTCAAAAAATCGTATATGGCTAGTCATTAATACTGTAGTTAAAAATTTATATAAGTACAATGCATTATAAAGATTACGTAGATGGCTCGTGGCAAGTTTTCCTAATACTTCGCGTAATGTTGATTTTAGTGAAATATAATATTGCATAAACAGAGAGGAGGAAAATTAAGCATCCATACCTTAATGCATTCAATTCTAACCTAACCCACGTCTCAATAACATTGTGAACCAATAAACCATTCACTCCAGCGATAAACCATAAGCATAAGTACATAAGGCCTACTGTTGAAAGCTCACAAACGTAAAATTCTAGATCTCCATTCCAGATCTATATACTGTAATCCTTCTATAATACTAGGCCTGCTAAGTTATTGATTATATCTCGAATCTGGTCTTGGGAAAAAGCACATCAATGGTGAGCTTTCGCAACTTTACGAAATACGAAAACGTCATAAATTCTTGTAACGTTTGAATAACCTTGGATATCTGTCACAGTTGGTCTTTAGGACGATCATCAACGATTCGTAGGCAGAAAATGTGATGTATTGTTTAACACATTTAGCGACTTAAAAAAATGAATGCGTCGTATCCGTATTTCGTAAATTTGCGAAACCTCACTATTACCAGTGCCGTAGCCAGCATGAGGCAGACGAGGCGGTTGCCTCGTCTGAAATTTTCAAAATATGCCTTTTTAAGGGAGACTCACCGTCTGACCTCCAACAGAGGGTTCTAGTACCTAGAATCTTCGTGACTCCCAGACTTCGCCTCGTCTGTTTTTCAACTCTGGCTACGGCCTTGATTACGAAACACCAACATTTCCAAAACACGTGTAAAACCTCATCCTGTTCTCGGAAGCATTTGAACTTCGTCAAGCGCCTTTTAATTTTTTTACAAGGATACCGGCGATAGCTCTACCGTGTATAGTTTGATTGATGTTTCCCATAAACATGGGCCTACTTGTTACCCTTCTTCCAATTTATTTACTTGGCCAAATCTATTAGTGTCTGGATTACGTTAATGATATAAATTAGTATGTACCAGGGGCGGATGCAGACTTTTGGAAAAGGTGGCCGGAAAGGAGGCCGGTATGAGATTCAAAGTTTTAGGGAGTTCGGAGGCATGCTCCCCGGGAAACTTTGGCCTTTAGGTGTCCGGAAATGGCCCTAGGGGCATATTAAGAGATCAATTATTGCTGAATATTTTCGTTTTAAAGACAATGTTAATATTTATATATTTTACTTTCCAAAAATAGGGGGGAGGGGGCGAGGTTAAATCCGTCCCTGTGTACACTCTCATGTTGTGCGCTCAATATATTTTTGTATATTTTTTTTACTTAACTCTTTGTATATCAATAAAAGTTGATTACTTGATTGAAAGTTTTTTATTTGCAGCCCTGAATTCTTTGGGAGGCGAGTTCAAAGGAAAGTACTATTCTCTAATGACATTGAACGAGAAAGACCAGCAGCAACTGATCGATGACCATTTCCTCTTTGACAGACCAGTGTCTCGTCACTTTACCAGCGGTGGCATGGCCCGTGACTTCCCAGATGGACGCGGTATATGGTAAGAACACAGAGCTTTGTTATCGTCTGATTTGTTTTGCTTAAGTGGAGTGGTTATGTGTGGAGTTTTGACTTATATTCTTGGTTTAGACCTCATATAATGACCATCTGAAAAGACCAGTATCTTCACCACCGTTGGCATGGATGGTAGATGCCAATTTCAAAATCATGATTGACAGAAGCTTCTTTGTAATTGATGTCAAAAGTCGTAAAAAGCACACGAAAATGCTTTTATAACACAATTTTCATAACTATACTATCATTAATAATGATTGGTTGGTACACTCCCGTCATGACTGAAAGACTTGACAAGAGATGTGGTTATCAAATGTGACGATCATCATCTGTGAGGCTGTATAGGTCTTTGTGTTCGCTCATATACAATGTGTTGGTTGGTACGTCCAAAATGGCTGAAATACGGTATGCCATTGTTACAGTGAGGTTGCAGACCTTTTGAAAATAGCAGCTCTTGATTGTTCTCAATCAAGCGTAGTTTGGCTATTTTCACTTTCCTGATTCTTACATATAATACATAGTATTCCATATGAAACGATTGCTGTTTAGCAATTCAGCGGATTTATTCGTAGTACCGGCCGAGATTATGTCCATAAATTATTGCAACAATAATGCGTCGAGATGTACAATTACTAATTGTTTGTAATGTGGAAACAGTTGGCGCTGCGGTTGCGATTCAGGCTGGCAATCACGAAATCTGGTGTTAGACAATTATGCTGGTTGGTTGATTGTGTTCTTGGGCAAGATACTTCATCCACAGGGAAGACTTAAGGGGGTGAAGTGGCCTTCACAGACGCATCCACCACACTTTGCATTGAAAACACAAATCAAATTCAACAGTAATGACATATTTTAACAGTGACAAAAGGTATCAGAAACAATTATTAAGGTGTTCAGCTTTGAAATAAGGGTACTTCAACACATTTTTTAGGGGGGGGGGGGTCTGAAATCTTGGCAAGGAAAAAAACACCCCGTTTGGAACGATCAACAGATCCTCTCTAGGAGGAGTCTCTCTCTACACCCGTTGTGTATCTATTTTTATTTGTCAATTGTCATAAAAAAAATTGGGTCAATTTTAAGGGGATTGATCCTGTTAAGCGCCCCAACCCTCAAATCCGCAACTGAATATAGCAATCAGAGTACTAGAGAAACAAGGTAAACAAAAACTACAAATTCTGTTATTATGACCTGGTATATAAAAACGTACCGATGAAGCAAATTGTATAGAATGTGCTGGAATACGTTGGGATAACAATATAAATAAGAATGAAATTATTAATTTTATTTTTTTATTTATATTTTACAGGCACAACGATGTCAAGAACTTCCTTGTCTGGATCAACGAAGAAGACCACACCAGAATTATCTCCATGGAAATGGGAGGCAACATGAAGAGGGTCTTCAAGCGCTTCTGTACTGGATTGGTTGAGGTAAGTTCATGGTTAGCGAAAGGAGTGAGTAAATTAGTGGCTTCCAGTCGCGGATCCAAGGGGCCCAGCCCATTTTGAATTTGACAATTGAACTTTCAATAGAAACCTAGAAACCAAACAACACGAAATTTTACCCCTAGGCCCCTCTATCAATATCTATTTAGATAGCAAGACATGGTTCTTAACCTGTAGGCATAAGTGGCGAGAAATTTACTCTTGGATGTGATAAAATAAAAACAATGGTTTGCAGTCTGCTAGGCTGAATTACACACAGATGTGGACGATCTCATTCAGGACTTCCTTCTCACCTAAGGATCACCTCGTGCAATGGTGCCAACATGAGTTGGCGCTGTTCTGGGTTTTACACAAGGAACTTGGGATTAAAAGTATCATATCGTTACTGCTATAAGTATATCATATTATCATCAATTATTGAAATAATCACAATAAGCATTAATTACAGTAGCAGCCCTTTGAAAAAAACATAACACTGTTAACATGGTAGATTACGGTAGCGTCAAGGTAGATAAAGGTAGTTAACAGGGCTAACCCTATAATAAACTACATATCAAGGAATACTACCAAGGATATGATCAGCAATGCTGTTTAAGTATACATAGGAAAATACAGTCATTATTTAGAATAAACCTTAAGGCATTAATAACAACAGCAGACAGGGTAATTATATACTGCCTAGGTAGTTCTCTGTAGTGCTAAGTAGATCTCCCTAGTAATTTAACATGGTAGATCTACCAAGTCAGAGGGTGTTATTTTTCAAAGGGAGAAATGCAAGGTGGTAATCATGGCTGACTTCTAAGGTTATGAGTTCGAATCTCACCAGAGTCCTTCAATCCTGACCGTTTTATGCACTGTCAACATTTAGGCCTACTTATCAACTTAACTTAATCAGACGGGTACTTCTAGAGCTCCGTCTAATCGGAGCTAAAATATTATTATTAATTTATACTATATTTATTTTGCTAGGTGGAGAAGCACATCAAATCAAAGGGTACAGGTTTTATGTGGAACGAACACTTAGGTTACATCTTGACCTGCCCGTCCAACTTGGGAACCGGTGTAAGATGCAGTGTACATGTAAAGGTACCATGCCTTGCCAAGGACAGCCGATTTGAATCAATCTGTACATCAATGAGGTTGCAGAAGCGTGGAACAAGTAAGATTACAGCCATTCCTAAACCATTATTCACACGAAGCGATTACCAGGGGCAGATCTAGGATCCTGTAAAATGGGGGGAGGGGGGGCTTTCCCAGGTCCAGATGGGTGTGGCTGCCTGTTTGGTTTTGAAAAAAAAGTAATTTCCCAATTTTCCGTGTTCGGGTGCCCTATTTTGTCCCATTTGTATGTTTGTTTTTTTTTTAATTTTTAGCCTCAATTGTAGAACTGGCGCTCCTGATTACAATGTGTTATGCTATTTCCGTATACGAGTATATCGTGACACGTTTATCGTCACTTCTTAAGTTCTGTTCACACGATTACAAATTCTAATATGCCCATGGGAATTATGTCAGTTTCATTTTCACTTCTGAACTTCATAAAAAAAGTGATTACAATATGCCAGTATATGGCATTATAACGTATACAGCCATTCTGCATCTATTTTACTCATTTATTCTCAGGCCAAATTTAGGTGAGGGATAAAGCCTGTTAAGCCCCCTTAAATCATACACTGCTAACCATAAATTATTCAACATTAAAAATTACTGCTTGTTTCGTTTCATAGGTGGAGAATTCACTGAATCTGTTGGAGGAGTTTACGACATCTCCAACTTGGATCGTCTTGGAAGCTCTGAGGTAGAGCAAGTCCAGTGCGTCATTAATGGCGTCCAGACCATCATCAACATGGAAAAGAAATTAGAAAAGGGCGAGTCCATCGATGACCTCATCCCTAAGTAAACGTTTCCATAGTGACTGGACGCGTGTGTAACCAGAGTAGTATCCCGCCTATATTTTGTGTTAGAAGAAATCGGATCTAATATATTCAAATTATTGGACTTGGACTCTCTGTATAATATTGTATCAAATGTATTCCTTGGCACTATACATACCATAAAATGACCGAAAATAGTAATGTACAGTATTTTATGTTTAAAATACAAAATTTAAAATATGACACAGCAAAAAAAACCTTTACTATAGGGAAAATTCACTACAAGACATGCCTATAACGCGTGGTATTATTGTTAACAAAAAAACGAATATTTGAAAATAAGTGCAGTTGTGTAAATTTGTCACTTTGAACGTTTTAAAATAATTTAATATATTTGATTGAAGTGTAGTGTGTGTGCAATAATAATCACATATTTTATATAATTAATAAAGCCCAAAATGTTGGTGAGACTTTTCCGATCGTATTTTCTCAGATCAGTGTAGTATGGAGCGAATATTAGGTAATATTTTTAACGACGATTGTTACAAGTAGGAGTCCCATTATTGTTTAATTTTACGACGTGGCATTCAGACCATGAAGCAATTAACAAACATCTGAGCATGCTTAAAAAACTATAAGCATGTGTAGAGTATCTGTTCAGACACTATTTCTGGGTATCTTATTGTCGTGTGTTATGAATTTTTAAATTCACTAGTACATTTGGTACCAGAGACCGGAGTATTATAACCCCTGTTGTCTATAAATCAACATTTATTAGAATTTTTTAAATTTTTAAAATTATAATCAATTGCATAGAAAATTCTAATAAAAAAGGTGATACTATACTTATTGGAAATTATTTCTAATTGCGTGAAAATTGACTGTTATACAAGATATTGGTTCAATTCTAGAATGCTTCTTTCTTGGGTCAACAGTAACAAGGGCTCACTCACTCATGTAACAAGTGATATTTCGTTCTGTATTCCTATCTGTTGAGTAAAATACCGCGAATGTTTCTTCAGGGATATGCCTGTATCATAATTTAATCCAGTTTATACCTGTATTATTATGACACATTTTACAAAGAATAAGGCACTATCTAAATAATTGTCTCCGTCAACATGTATGGAAATCAATCACTTCTTTTCGAATCAACCAGAAAAGGTTTGGTTTTCTATAACTTGAATTTATGTTATGTATTGGGACGGTAGATTCACAATAAAACAAATAGGTCTTAGAACAACATTGTCTCTTTTGTCTTTGTTTTGTCAATTAAAAAATACAATACATCTGATGCAACAGATAATTGTGAATGCAAAACTAAATTAGAATATATGTTCGAGGTGCACCATGATCAGTTGATTATTGGACAGTAGACTGACACAGATCCATGCATTTTGGAAGAGGTGGGGGAAAAGCTTCCATACCCACCTCTGCTCCAACATGCATGGGTGGCAGAAGAGGGGGATAATGGAGGGACAGAGGGTTCCTCCCAATAATAACTCAGGGGGAGATTCCCCATGAAATGTCACGTCGATTAAAATTCAGAGATATTGACTTTTATTTTGTTGTTATGGTTATCACCTAGGGTGTTAGAGCACTTCCATTTAGAGGTGTAAAGCCAAGGACTAACTGCGTTGTGTGACAGTCGTACGATGGTCACACGACTAAACCGTGTGTGTGGTTGCCAGACGCGATGACTACCACTCATCGATTGACAGTTTTTTTTTTGGTGATTTACATGTTGAATCACTCAAAAAACGCCGACGGACGAGCAGAAAACTATCATCGTGTCTGGCAACCACACCCACAGGGAGTGCCCGGCTTAAGACAATAAAAACAGTATGTAAATATGGTAAATATAAACATTTTGGCCCGAAAATCCATTCAGAAGAAAAAGGACTAGCACAAATGGATAGGTTTTTTTTAAATTTTTTGCTTAACAAATCCAGATTGAGTTGAGCACTCCTCTTTTCTGATACCTGGATGCAACCCCCAGGGGGTAGCTAAATAAAATTGAAACTCACCCTGGTCCAAAAACATTCCGCCGCCTCTGCCAACAAGAATTACAATGTTTCCAAACCCACATCTCCCCCACAAAAGTTAGGGCTGGGATATTTATATAATTCAAATGCCATTGAGGGAATAGTGAAAAATATTGTACTCACTGTTGCAAGACATTGAATAAGTTGGAAGATGAATTCAATATTTTGCCATAGAGAGTACAATAGTTGTCAGTATCCCTGAATATAGGTATTCTATATTGTTGGTGTTGGGTATTACTCTCAAGCGGTTCAAAACTACATGAATTGAACCGGTTAAAACAGCGTAATTGAATACTAATAATTTAGAATAGAAGCACCTCTAGATGCTCAGAAATGAGACAAACAACCATTTGACAGGGAAATAAACAGAACGAACAATAATCCATTGTTTACTAATTTAAAAAAAATATAAGTCAACATGAAGGCTCGGCTTCAGGTTCGACCGTGATAGCATCTAACAGCATATGCTTTGGTATCTCTGAACCACGCACCTGCAAAGTATAACACGTGTTCTCTACCTTCCGTAAACTTTGTCGCATTGTTTCCATCTTCTGTCTTAACTCACGTGATGCCGAATGAGAAAACAATGAAAAGCCCTCGTATATCTCGCGCATGAAGGTGAGAAGTTCAAATGGTTTATCTATGTCTCCATTACCTATGCTGTTTATACAACATCTCATTAGTTCACCTGTGAGATCAGCGAGACCAAGGACATATTCCATCGGGGGGAGGTGTAACTGTATTTCTTTGGACGCATTTGGTTCTGATACTATGTCTTGCTTTAAATCAACATCTAACTTTTCATCATCCTGAAAATAATAATAATAATAATAATAATAATAACAATAATAATAACAATAAAAATAATAAAAATTAATTTTTTTAGATTTTATTAAAATAATTAATAAACATTGGAGAGAGGCAATGTGGATGAAGTGCCTTGCCTAGGAACACAAACAGCTGACCACAGTGAACCTCGAATCACCGATCCCGGGATTGAAAGTCCGAAACGCCAAGGCTCCGCCAACTGCTTCCACAAAATATAATCAGGGATGGATGCAGACTTTTGGAAATGGGGGGGGGGGGGGG
>JAOTQE010140982.1:0-23296 GCA_025631205.1 Nesometra sesokonis | reverse complement strand
AAACTTTATCATCCGTTGGTGGCGCACTTTATTAAAAAATTGAAAATATAATATACAGACTTGGAGCAAGTCTATGTCGCTGATGATATGGATGGTTCGCGGCCGGCTAGTAGGATATTTCCCAGTGTGAAGATTGAGTTTCTTGACCACAGATTTGAGGTTCCATAGAAAAGGACATGAATAAAGTGACAAGACAGTTTTGGAGAAAAAATTAAGCCTGTGTAAATGACATTTAAAAAAATCCCAAAATCTACCATCCAAAATCCAAGGCTTCAACTGCCATAACTTCAGTTTTGTAGTGGAAGACTTGCCAGATATTATCGTTTGTGTCCTTGGGTAAGACGTTTCACTCTTAATACTGTAGGCCTAACCGCACGGGATAACCGTACACTGAGGATGACAACAACTTTAACTGTGGTCATGTGGGGTGTAAAGTCCGTTGAAAGAACCTATACGAAAGCGCCTGGTACCTCAAAGAAAAGGCATGGTTAATGGAAAACTATTCCTCATTATAGGTATAAAAATCGGGGTCACTCACTGGTTAAAATGACAATTTTTTGATATAACTACGAACTCCATACTTGTATATTCCCACAATCATCTTCTCGTTTGCAAATACGCTAGAACGTTCAATAAGTACAAATTCCACATTTACAGCTATCACTTCCAACTACAATCACACTTATATCTCCATCGGAATTGTCATTGTCAATGTACGGCACTAATCACCATAGGCTATTTCAATCATCGCCGAAGGTTAGAATAATTCAACAAAATGTGAACAAGTTCATTCGGTTTAATATCGGTAATATCCGACATTTTTCAGGTATTTACATTCTGTCCTATATTACTAGCACGTATTAAGTTCCGTGTATTCATTGGTCAATGAACACCATATGCATTAACAGTGCGTTTTTTACAAGCGTATCTTTATAAAACAAGTGAGAAGTTAATGAATTTAAATATCGAAAATATTCGACATTTTCTGGTTATTTTGAACTGGTAGGCCTAAATCTTTATATGTCACGGCATTAGCGCATAAATAGGCCTACAATATAAAAAAAATGGGAAAATATAACGCAAAGTCCAGCCAAGCCTTGCCTGTACGCGTAACGAGTTCAAGCAGATTTAAGCCCGTTCTAACACATTCATAAAACTTCATTTTTTTTGTTTGGATATATTTTAGGGTGATGAGTGACTTTTGTAAATAGTGCATTTCTAGTGTGGCGCTTGGTTTGTGAGTGTTCCTGATTGTTTAACGAGTGATTATTGCATTGTTGGCGTTCTATGCTACTCCAACCATTCGATCATTTTTTTTTCAAGTTTTCTATCCTGGTATTTGACCTTCTAGAAAGACCCCAGCTGATACCAGGACCGTCTGTAATTTCTTGACCTGATTGAATTAATAATCGTGTACTACTGTTGTCCAAGTAAATAAAGTCCGGTGCTACTTTGTAAAACAAACCTCTATTGTGAATTACAATAGCTTTAAAATGACACTAGCCGCCACTATTATTATTAGTAATGGTGACATCATTATCATCATAATCTTTATCACCGTGTTTGCCAATATGATGATGATGAGGATAATGATGATGATGATGAGGAGGAGGAGGAGGAGGATAATGATGATGATGATGATGATTTTTACTAATTTGTCTACCGTTATGAATACAGGCCCTAGAGATGTATCATTAATATTTTTTTACATGATTTTAATTGTTAATTACGCCTACAAAATATTCCTACACTTTGTTTGATAAGGATTTTACGGAGTTATTTTTTCATCATCATCATCATCATCATCATCATCAACATCGTCGTCGTCGTCGTCATCATCATCCTCATCCTCATCATCATCATCATCATCATCATCCTCATCATCAACAGAATTTTATATTATTTCTATCATAATTGTAATTAAGTTAATAATCATAATAAATTGGGTTAATAAAGACGATAGCTTTTCTTACTATCGTGTTTTTTTACATTCTTACTGATTTGTCTATGGTTATGAATACAGGCCCTGTAGATATGTAACATTAGTATTTTGCATTGATTTTAATTATTAATTAGGCCTACATAATATTTCTACATTTTGCTCGTTAACGATTTTGGTGATGGTATTTAGTGATGGTAGTTTAGTGATGGTATCTATATGATGGTATTTTAGTGATTATAATTTTAGTTCTGATATAAGAACAGGATCGTTGTGGCCATTACAAAGACAATATTAACGATGTATTTATACCTTATTTGGCAGATGTCATTATACCTAGTATAGTAATGATTTTTGCGAATACAATTACTACCGCTATGCCGTAGATAATATTATTAACAGCCTGCCTAAATATAATAGTAGCACAAACATACCGTTTGCATCGTATACCTTCCGCTACAGATATACAATAACTAAATTATTAAGTTATTCCAGTGCAATGAGATTTTAAAAGGTTAGGAGGTTATTAAGGACTGTACGTTGATATTTCCCATAATTTAAGCGACTGTCGAAAATAATTCATTTAATTTAGCTAGTCAATCTGCGTACGATGAACAGCATTTTACGGTGGATAGCAAAAATAGCGGTGTGTATCGCCTTGCTAGGTCCAATGACACGGAGTTTGCGCTCGCTTACGTGTGTTGTAGGCATTTCCTGCTGGTTCTTGCAATCAGATATGTTCTCAATTGAGGATGAGACAGACCTTTGCCTTAACGTATTGTATTGACTTTCAGACTAAGCAACATTCCGGGCCAACAGATGCTCGATGTATGCACTGAAATAGTAAACCTAATATTAACTGAACAATGACATCTTAAACAATAATATTACATCTTGCAATACCGTATTTTATCCACAAGAAAAACGTATTCATAAGCGTTGTCATTGTTGTCGTCATCAACATCTTCGTCATCATCGTGATCATCATCGTCATCATTATTCACATTATCATTGTTATCATCATTATTATCTGCGTCATCATCATCATCATCATCATCTCATCATCATCATCATCATCATCATCATCATCATCATCATCATCGTCGTCGTCGTCATTGTTATCGTCGTCCTCATCATCACCGTCACCACTGTCATCACCATCACCATCATCACAACCTCATCCTTACCATTATAACCACCAGCACCAACACCAACACCACTACCACCAACCCCATCACCACCACCGCCACAACAATCACCATCTCATCTTGACCATCATAACCACCAGCACCATCACCAACACTACTACCACCAACCCCATCACCACCACCACAATCCCCATCACCACCTCATCTTGACCATCATAACCACCAGCACCATCACAAACACCACTACCACCACCCCATCACCACCACCACTACCACCATCACTATTCATAGTAAATGAAGGTTTTTAAAATGTATATTTTTAGTTTAATTTATTGATACATATGCTGCGTATTTGTATACATACAGTTATTAATGTGACCTTGAATATTAATGTCGTTGACCTTTTGATCATACGCCTACATTTAACATATAGCATCCGTTCACAATAATCAGTTTTACATTAATGTAAGCACTTCCGCCTACATATTAACCTGTATAACAAAGCGTAGTACTTATTATAAGGTCTAGTAACCAAAAAAAATGCTCCAGCACACGTTTTGAAAAAATGCAATCGGTCTGTAATATTTTATAATAGAACATTTTACTCTATTGCCTTTAATTTCATTAATCATTTCATTTCGTACAATTTAAATAATTTGATGTATTTCTTGGAGTTTCCGGATACTTTTATGTATTTAGCCATTGATTAAAGTTAAAAAATCCAACTCTAATTTTTTTTAAAGATTTTTGTCGGTCGGATTTGGGCACCAGAAGGCTGTAACGCGATTAAACACCCAACATAACCGGGGCAAAAATCAAAATCATTTTTTGTTTGTCAGATTGAAAACCGGGTACACGGCGCTCTAGTTAATGTCTACTAAAAATCAATCACTTTCTTTTAAATTTATAAATTTTGTACAGTTAACATGTAAGAAAAGATATGATGTTTGAAACATACAAAAGGCCTACTTGTGATAAATTTATGTTTGTATTTTCGGGCCAGTGGCTTTCATACTGAATAAACTTCCCCTTTTGTGGATTGGATTAAATTGAATTTAACTAACCCAAAGTAGGGAAACCAACGTTTTTTGCTTGTCAGATTGCAAACCGGGCACATACCCGTCCTACCCGGGGCTAATAGGGCTAAATTAGGGAAAACAACCTGTTTTTCCTTGTCATTTGACAACCGCGGAGAAATCCACTCCATCGGGGTGGGTGTGTCTGGACCCCATTAAAAAAAAGTCTAAATCTGCCACTGTAACCTATCTTCAAACAAGATGTACATTTTCAATTTATCAAAAGTGGCATGCCTCCTAATGGCGTATCCATGTATCCATGGGGGAGGGGGTGCTTATGGTGCTCGCGAACCCTCTTCAGTAGAAAAAGAACTTCTATGTCAGAAAATAAAAAGAACCATAAATTCTACTCGACCATAAAAAGCAAAAAAAAAAAAGTGAAATTGGTGTATTTTTTACTGGTCAAAATCGGATGGGGATGATCAACCCCCTTTCACGACTCCCCTGGATTCATCACCCCAATAAGTCCAATATTGACATTCGTGGGTTATCTTTGCTGTCCATCGATTAAATCAAATTAATTAATTACAAAATTTGAAACTCTTTTGCACTTTAAAGATTTGTTTTTTGCAGACGCCAGTGGCGGATTTTATTTATTTGTGTTTTTTTTTTTGGTGGGCGGGGGGTGTCCCCACCTTCAACTTTGAAAAAAATTATTTTAACGGGTATTGTACTCGCACTTAATTATGGTATAAATAGTGGCAAAATGACGTTTGTCATTTCCAAAACCAAGGGCATACTCACCTCCCTCAGAGGGGTTAAAGTTTTCTGACCCCCTCTCCACCTTTAAAAAATCCAGAATCCACCACTGGACGGGGTACAGGCCTACCCGATGCGACAGTAAATCTATCATAAGCCAAGATAGAGTAATTGCTTAGATTTATTTTAAATATTGAGCCTTTATTCAGAATTGTTCTTCGACATAAAATACGTTTTACAGGCGCAATATTTTGAGGTAATTGGAAAACGTTTTACCCGCGGCCTCACTGAGGTTCCAGGTCCTTTTAATCTACATGCTGAATTACATTCTGTGTGTAGAGACTGAATGAGTATTTCCGTATTGGCTGAAAGCCGTATTAATCGTATGATAATGTTGGCTATATTGAAGTAGATAGCTGAGCAAAAGCAAAGCACACTACGATTTGCGACCTTCTCGAAACTGGCAATTCAATTTCATTATAGTCTATAATATCAGCATATGGCAGAATATCTAGCCATCAACGTCTATCTATTTTAACTTATATTTTCCGATTGTTTAGTCGTTCTCATTTATTATGTTGCCTGAGGGCGCTGTAACAAATGGGTTGGTGCCTGGGAATTTTAATGTTGATATTTATAATTTATTATGTTAAATAAACCTGTCAAATTACAAGATAATCTATTGTATTAAAAAAGAAAGATAAATTTTCAAGACCTAGTAACTAAACACTTAAATACTAGTGTTGTAAAAACTTGGATTCAAATTGTTTTATTGTATTAATAATTAAAAAATTTTCTATCATCATCATCATCATCATCATCATCGTCATCATCATCAAAATCATCGTCATCCTCATCGGCATCGTCGTCGTCATAATCATCATCATCAAAATCATCGTCATCGTCATGATCATCGTCGACGTAATCATCATCGTCATCACCATTACCATCGTCATCGTCATTTTCATCGTCATCGTCGTCGTCATAATCACCATCATCATCATCATCATCATCATCATAATCATCATCATCATCGTGGTCGTGGTCGTCGTGGTCGTCGTCATCATCATCGTCATCGTCATAATCATCATCAACATCATCATCATCATCATCATCATCATAATTATTAGTTGTAATAATCTGCATAATTAATTTAAAATACAATAAAAATTCCGCTGTTTAGGGAAGTAAATGCAGCACACAATTAAAACCAGACCATAGAACGGTTTGGCAGTAGGCCTACCACCATTCGGCGGTATACAGTTAAACAGATGCTGTAAAGAATCATGGATTCCACCTACGCATTTCAAACTATGTAAACACAATCAAATGACAATATGCTAAATACTATCATTGACAACCTGCAAGGGCTGCTAATACATGCAAATCAGTACTTGTAGTAGTAATAATAATAATAATAATATAATGTGCTAGAAGAGTTACGTATCCGTCGCTGTATTACGTAAATCATATAGTACAGCATTCTATAGGCCTAATATAAGTTCCAACCATCAAATTTATTTCTGGTAAAATAGATGAAGAAAAACCTAGCAATGGTACCCGTATACGGCGACGCTGCACAACAGAGCTTCCACATTGCAATATATGCTGGTCAGAACGTTTGCCAAGATAGATGGCGCCCTCCATGTCGATTTTGTTTATGGTATAGTACGTTGTCTGCTATTGGTCTAGGAAATAAATTTCCAACGGATGTGACCAATGATATTTGGATTTAGATTGTTTTCTTTAGATTTTTGAAAGCGCATATAAGACGTGTATCGCACGCAAAATTGATGAATGGAATGTGTTAAAAATTCACAATGACCTCTAATGTACTCGCCTGTTTCTTTGCAAAAATTAATAATAATAATAACAATAAGTGTTCCTTATATAGCGCGTTATGCTAAAGCCTCACTGCGTTTTACATTCAAATTAATCAGGCAGGGAATAATTACGAAAAATAATGTTTGGAAAAGGTGGGATTTTAAAAGGGCTTTAAATGCACTGATTGATCTGTTGCTTGTCTGATGTTTATTGGCGGGGTATTCCATAGGTAAAAAGGGAGCCCAGGAAAATGAACGATTTCCGTAAAATTTAGTAGTAGGATGAACAGAGTGATACCAACACATCATCATCAATATCATCTTCATCGTCGTCGACATCTTCGTCGTCGTCATCTTCATCATCATCACTACAACCACAACCACCACCATGACTATCTTCACCACCACGTCATCGCAATCACCACCAACAACTACACCACCACTATCGCTACCTCCACCACCACCACCACCACCACAATGACCACCACTACGACCTCCAACACTGCCATCATCAACACCACCATCACCCAACACAACCATAACTATCACCAACTACATGTATTGCACATTTTCCAATTCTTTGTACAGTATGAGTTTCTTTTACTCGAGGTGTATCATAAATCCATTTACACTACTCATTTCACGAATATGAAAGTGTCCGTTTTAACAACTACCAGCTAAGTATAATTCTTAGTGACAAGTTAAATGATTTATTTTTACCGTGTGAATCCGCGTATGACACTAGATGTGACTGACGTATACACAAATATCGAACACGTTCCAAGCGCATCAAGCAGGGCTAGTACAAGTCAGTGTTCGCGATAGTTATTTGCCATTTTCGCTTTTAAAATCAAACCTGTGTATTAATATTACTCGACCACTAGTTTTGTAAATGTCAGATTCAGAGATATGACTGTCTAAAAATAGATTAGGAATTAATCTAGATCCTACTGTCATTTGGAACAAGTTTCAGTGTCGTAATTACCTATTCATGTGAATCCATAATTAATTAGTTATCACTGCAACATTGTACATGTATTATTTATATTAATGCTTCACTATCATTTGTAATAATTTAGTTAAACATGTTATTAATAATGCGTTATCAATATTGCAAGTCACAGTGTCTTAGTACATTTGAGTAGAATAAATAATTTTATTTTATTTTTCGTCGGTTTTCTGTTGATTACATAGTTCGTTGTTTCATCTATGTGAACTCTCTACTTAAATCGCACTAATGTTTCTTTATTTGGTGTATAACAAGCGCACTATAACTTCCAGTAGAAACGCTTCATAAACCATCATCATCACAAACTATCATCATCGTTATCGTCGTCGTCCTCATCATTATCGTCGCCGTCATCATCATTATCGTCGCCGTCATCATCATTATCATCATCATCATTCTCATCATCATCATCATCATCAGCAGCAGCAGCAGCAGCAGCAGTAGCAGCGTCGTCGTTGTCGTCACCGTCATCATAATCGTCATAATCATCATCATCAGCATCATCATCATCATCGTCGTCGTCGTCGTCGTCGTCATCATCATCATCATCATCATCATCATCATAATCATCATCACCACCATCACCAACGTCGTCGTCATCATTATTATAATCGTCATCATCACCATCATCACCATCATCATCATCATCATCATCTTCACCATCATCATCATCATCATCATCACCATCGTCATCATCATCATCATCATCATCATCTTCACCATCATCATCATCATCATCATCATCATCACCACCACCACCATCATCATCATCATCATCATCATCACCACCACCACCATCATCATCGCCACCACCACCACCACCACCAACATGACTACCATCACCACTGTTATCAGGCCTTCATCATGGCATATAGTTAGTTCTTTTCCTTATACATTCTTGTGATTTTCATAATTATATAGTATATTTATTAGTGATTCTGTTCTCCCCTTTTCTAATCTAACCATGACATACTCCTGGCTCTAGGGGGTGTTCGTGTCCATCTCTGTTTTACTCAATCAACCATGATTTTATTGTTGTAAATGTCAAGGGCTTTCAGAAAAACTTGGGTGATCGACCTGAAAATGCCCAACTTGTCTACAGATGGCGCTTTTGAAAATGGCCACCAAATTACCTAATTTTGACCATATTCCCGCTCTTGAGGCTCGTAGAGAAGTAAATCTGGTGTCTATAGCTATGTATTTAGGATCAAAGAACCCAAAATACCACTAATTTAGACTTTTATACAGTGGTGGAGTGGGAGGGAGCCATATTAATCACAAGAATTGTAGCTTCATTGTGTTTCGGAGCCCCCAGAAATCTAAATCCTTCGAACCTACTTGTTTTAAATTTGTTTTTGGCAATCATAATACCCAATGTTGAACATGCCAAGTTTTTAGGAGTTTATTTGGATAGCACATTGTCTTGGAAAAAACATTATCAAATTGGAAAACAAGATTTCCAAGAGCCTTGGTGTCATTTTCAGACTAGTCCTATCCTCTTTTGTTCCCCTCAATATACTTCGCATCGTATATTGCTCCCTAATCCTTCCTTATCTGAGCTACGTAACATTGTTTGGGGTAATACTTACCAATTTTACCTAAGCAAACTTCAAACTTTACAAAAAAAGCTATCAGGATTAATATCTGGCGTATACTTCTTTATTATTCTATAATCTCAATCTTCACAAACTGCCTGATATAAACTCACTTCAACAATAACTATTTATGTATTCTGCTTGTAACTTACTTTTGCCGAATTATCTTTGTAATATTTTTAAATATAACTATACAATTCGTAGTCACTGCACTCGAAATCGGTCCGATATACATATTCCTGCCCATAAAACTAATTATTTCCAGCATAATATTAGATTCTCTTGTCCCAAATTATGGAATTCCTTGCCTCCCACTGTTAAAAATGCTTTCTCTAAAAGTATTTTTTCTTCTCAGCTTAAAAAGCACATCCGCAATGGTTACAAGTTTTAATTTTGCACAATAAATTATTCTATATCTTTCCCACTTTGTTAGGCTTCGCGGTCTCAAATCTTGATGGTTGATTTGCTTGGCTTTGTTTGTCCTTCGTTGTGTATTTTTTACATGTGCTGTATGTTTTCCTGTTATGTGTTTTATTTTTTTTTCTATATTTGTTGTTGTCTTTATTTTTTTCGGGCTGGCCCATTACAAGATCATTTCGATTCATTCTGAGATTTTGCCCTCTTCCTTGTTTCTTATGTTTTCTGTAAATACAATATCAACATTTGAAGTCAAGGAAGTTAATAAATGTTACTTTTAATTGAATTGAATAGTAGATAATTTGGTAGCCATTTTGAAAAGCTCCCTCTATAGGAAAAGTTAGGCATTTTCAGATCGATCGATCACCCAAGTTTTTCTGAAAGCTCTTGACATGTAAAATAACATCGTTGTTGACTGAGTAAAACAGAAATGGCCACGAACTCGCCCCTAGAGCCTACAGTAACACAATTACTCCTTTGTCACATTCCTTTATGAAGCATAGACCTTCTGCCGTGCGCCCCTAATCTTTAGTTCATTTCAAATGTGGCCTGTATGTCGTCTTCTGATCATCAGCCTTCTTTTCTATTGTGCTTTTCTAGTCCTGAATGGTTACCACTTCAATCTATTCATATGTTTATGTTTAGATGTTTAAAAAAATGTAGCCTAACCTAATGCTGACATGTGGTTTGTTTTAACCCTCTCATTAATGTTATTTATATTTTTTATCAATTGTGTTATAGAAACGTTGTCGCTACAGTCTTCTAGCCTAATCATGGTTATAACTTTACCCCTCTCCTCAATGTGTCATATAATAATAATGCGTTAACATTTTTAATGCGCCTGAACAAGTTACAACCGTAACTTGCCACCAGCACTCCGAGGTGGAAATATCACGCATCCAATGACATTCATCTCCTCTAGGGTCACGTGAAATCCTGCTGTCCGAAACATCGGGGTTACCCCCTTAAGTACACACGAGCCAGTGTATACACAGGGCGTACGGTTTATACTCTTTACGCGAGAAAACATGTTCAACCAACAGGTGCGAGTGGGCCTCGAACCCATGCTGTTGTTTTGCTATAGTTCACGGTTCCCCTGCTTTAACCGCTCGGTCATATATAGACTCGCACATATCATGGTCGAGGTTCCTGGCCACTTTAATATACACACGTTGGAGTTGTCATTCATCTACTCGTCCATCTTGTGTATATAACATGTCATTAACTCTTTGACATAAAACAATGATAATAGGCCTACAATCATAAGGAGCTGTCAACATTAAAGTTCCAATGAAATAGTTAACATTAGTTAATGAAAACAAACGTAGTGTCTTTACCATGAGAAACGATATTAACTTCATAAACTACCATCTACCACCACCACCGCCGCCGCCGTCGTCGTCATTGTCGTCGTCATCATCATCATCATCATCATCATCATCAACATCATTATCATAATTAGTGGAAGCAGTTGGCGCAACGGTGGCTTTTCGGACTTCAATTGATTTCAATCACAAGGTCGGTGGTTCCAGACACACTCTGTTCAGCTGTTTGTGTTCCTAGCATAAAGACACTTTATAATAGAAGTATACTAGTAGAGTAAGAGTATAAATAGGTACCTGGGAGGTACCACCACCACCATCATCATCATCATCATCATCATTACCGTCGTCGTCGTAATCATTATCGCCGTTACCATCATTGCTACTGCCAACACTAACACCACTACTACCACCACCACCAACAACAACAACAACAACAACAATAACAACAACATTGTAATATTATATTAGAGTAAAACGGTTAACTTAAAAAAAAACCTTTCCCATCCGATCGACTGCTCTCCCCCTCCACAAATATTCTACTTCCGGTGGCAACTTGTGTATTTTAAATAGTACAATATCGGTGGGTGTAGGTTGTTATCAATTATGATAAATGTTTTGATTTAAACCTTTAACATATTGAATATTAGTGAATTTATTTATTTGAAGTGCATACAATTATAGACATCATAAATAAATGGACGAGTGCCAGGCGGCCATGGTTTTATAAATTTCAATTTAAAAATACCGTCATTAAGCACACAGTAATCTCTTACCTTATAAACGTTTGGTGTAGACATTATGACGAATCTATAATTATGATGACGATGTTACTTCAGGCTAGTCGGTTGTGTAAACGCGATGGGCGTCTATGAAGATGACGTTTCTATAGGCTAGTAGGTCGTGTAAACGCGACGTTGCCAGTTGTCTATGGTGATGATGCCTCTTTAGGCTAGTCGATCGTGTAAACGCGATTTAGTCTATTATTAGTGACGATGTTAGCAAGTTGATATTTTTTAGGCTAGTTTGTACGTGTAAACGGGATGTGTTGGTATTGTCTATGAGGTTGTGTTTCTTTAGGTCGGCCGTGTAAACGCGATGTGTGGACAGTATCTATTATGTCCGATGTTTCTTTAGGCTAGTCCTTCGTGTAAACGTGATGCGTAAACAACCGATGTCGATTTTCTTTAGCTTTTTCCGTCGTATAAACGCAATGTCGACGGAATTCTATGATGAAGATGTTATTTTTAGGCTAGTCGGTCGTGTAAACATGATGTGAGCGGTAGTCTGTGATGACGATGTTTCTTTAGGCTATGTGGTCGTCGTGTGATGTTTCGTTGGGCTAGTCGTTTGTGTAAACTCGTTGTGTGAAGTAGTAGTATGGCCGCGGTTCGACATACCTACGCGTGTTCACTTTGAGTGACGTGACTTTAATCCTACATTGTTGACGCGTTGCGTTGTGATTGTTTTGGTCTCTAATTGTGTGATTTATATCACGGTGGTTCTTCCAAAGTTTGTTGTTATGTGTGATTTCCTAATTATTTGCGGTCAGTCATTCTATTAAATCTTTCTATTTTTATCGCTTCTTTGAATTTGATTGTCTTTTTATAAACTATTAACGAAGTTTATTTATTACTTAAACAATTTTTGTGTTTACCACATAATTCGTTATGACGTCAGACGATTTATGTAGACTACGGTATTTTTATGCCATAGCCTATCAATACAGGCCTATTGTACGGTACCGTAGTGGTTTTTGTTTTGTGATGACCACTTACACAATAAATTCGGTTGCGACGTAACTATTTCTGTCGCATCCTAAAAATAACTTATGCGACATCCAACTTTCATCTATAAATAGATTTGATGACATCAGAGATTACATACTATACTACACCTATTCTGATGACGTCACATCACATTATGAATCAGTATCACAGTATATATAAATAGAAATCAATTTTCTCTAACTGAAAACCTCTCTTGCGTTCAGTCATCATTTGTCTTTATTTTTTTTTTTGTAAAATTGTGATATTATTCTTGGAATTAACGCACAATTAGAAAGAATATGATGTACGGTTTTTCCAGATATGTGTTGTTTCCTCTTGGTGACAATAAAGTCATCTACTCTATGTGGCGCCAGCCACCCAGACTTTTGTGTAACATTTGAAAGACTTATTGATTAGAACAGTGTCTAGGCGCTTATGCAACTAAAACACTTTAATAGGGAGTTTTCGCAATTTCACAATACGAAAACGGATACGTCATAATTTGTGTAACATTTGAATTAAACACCTTGCATATCTGTAACAGTGTGTCGTAGGTACCGCTTGAACACATTTAGCAACTTACAAAAATGGAAGTGTGACGTATCCGTTTTCTTTATCATATTTCGTAAATTTGCGAAACCTCACTAATGATACTAAGACCGAAATACTCAGAGAGATCCATAATTGATAAATAACTTTGCATAGGACAGTATAGGCCTACTTAGGTCGATGAATGCTTGTTCAATATTGAAGTGGTACTAGTATTCAAGGACTCAACGCTTTTTGAAAACTTTCACTTTTATAATTAAATCTTATTAGGCTTATTAAAACGGACGAGCGCTTATTCAAATAGGGCGCTTATTCAAACGGACAGGTACTCATTCAAACGGGCGCTTATTCAAACGGACGGCCGTTTATTTAAACGGGAGCTTATTAAAACGGACGAGCGCTTATATTTAAACGGACTGGCACTCCCTCCAAACGTGGGTTTATTCAAACGGGGGGTGGGGGGTTATTCAAATTCAAACGGGACCGTTTTCAAACGGAGCGCTTATTAAAACGGAACGCTTATTCAAATGGGGTGCTTATTCAAACGGGACTCTTATTCAAACGGGACGCTTGTTCAAACGGGACGCTTATTCAAACGGAACGCTTATTCAACCGGGGTACTTATTCAACCGGAGCACTTATTCAAGCTGGACGCTTATTCAACCGGAGCACTTATTCAAACTGGACGCTTATTCAAACGGAGCGCTTCGGAGCGCTTATTCAAATGGAGAACTTATTACACGGGGTACTTATTCAAACGGAGCGCTTATTCAAACAGAGGCTTACTAAATGGACGTGCGCTCATTTATTTATGATTAGTGGTTCAGGAGATATGGGAACACTATATTTTCACTTCTAATTTGCAAATTTTAGCTAATTTGCATATTTATTCACATGTGATAGACCTAGTTGTTTTTTCCCATTTAAATCGTTCCCCTGATCATACTTGTTCTATTAATATATAAAAAACCTGCTGTTTGTATTTTATTTGAGTTAGGTTAACTAGCCAAAATAGGAAAATGATTGGTTTGCGCCATACCGAAATTCAAAATGGCCGCTAAGTTCAAATGGGGTCAAACTTGTTATGGGTCTTTAGCCTAAATTTACCCTTATTACAGAAACATTGTGCCAAATTTGATGCTTTTACCACAAAGGGCACAATTCCCTAATTGTTTAGTTAATCAGCTGGACTAATTTAAACAGACGCATATTGAAACGATGCACCATATTCAAACGGGCGCTTATTTGAACGGACCTGCGTTTATTTAAACGGACGTGTGCAGGGGAAGATCTAGACACGTACTGTGTCCTTCGCAAAACCCATGTGAAGAAGCTGGGGGTCCGGGGGTCGCTTAGGGCCCCTGTGGCGAGGTACCAGTGTCTGAGGTCGTCTGACCTTCGCAATGGCGAACGGTGCGAAGGTCTGAATCCGCACCTGGTGCGTTTATTCAATCGGGCGCATATTTAAACGAACCTGCGCTTATTCAAACGGAGGTGCGCTTATTAAAACGAGGGCTGATTGAAACGTGTGCTTAATGCAAAAGGCACTTGTTCGCCAGGGGTATATTCCTAATAACAGTTTATAAGCTAAATTTAGGTCTACTATTTCTTCTGGATAAAATTAAAATTGAACAAAATTTGCAATATTCGACGGTTCAAAAATTAGACCCATTGTCTTATACGACCATTATTTGTATTTCTTAATGTCCTTTATATAATGTTAAGACATTAGAAATTATATATATTGAGTACGATAAAATGTAATTGTAAACTTAAATATGTATTATAGGTAATAAAACAATGTCAAACAATTATTAAATACTTTAAAATTAGATTCTACCGACGTCGTTACCATCAATTTTTTCTTTTATTACGCATATTGCAGCAAAAAGGCGTTAGTCCATTTCATGTTCGATCAAATTTATAGTTTTCTGGGTTTATCTCATTTACGAGTTGTAATTATAGTGTATTACGTTAGTGTCGATAATATTGCAAAGTATAATGACAGGTGCCGTAACTTGATTAATAGTGTTACTAACAGTTAGCAGCACTCTGAATACAAGCATTTTTAGCATATCGTCACCAAAAGTGTTATAATCGGCACGCGCACACTATCACATAGTATCACGTACGCACTCTATGTACTACATACTATATTAAGGTTTAAACGACACCAATATGTATTTAATTACTCCCTACGCGGCCGCACCGACGACTGTATTGACTGTAAATAAACACAAGTTTTTTATAGTCGTATGTTGAGCTATATTTTCGTTAGTGACATCACAAAGAGGACAGACTTATGCAACGCGCGCGTGCAGTGATTAACAAATAGCAGCGTCTAGTTTGTCTGTACGCGCGCGTCTCTGTACACGCGCGTAATAGCCTTGGTCCCCCGTGGTGTCAATGACAAATTTCATAAGGCATGGTTCATTTTAGGTTTGACGAGAGCTATAGAAGTAACCGTCTGATCAATTCAGGTAACATCTTTTGTAACGAGTGAGTCGTCATTCAAAAGGGAGGGCGCTCTAATTTTTAAAGCTATATTACATGTTTAAAGTGATTTGAACCATTGACTCAAATTCAAAGTATAATGCTCTACCGACTTAGCTAACTATATCTGTCAACAAAGAAATCGATTTTAAAATCAAATAGACTATAAAATATAGCTTTCAGAGCAAACAAAGTATTAGATTACGTACAAATTCGACGAAACGTGGTGATAGTAGATTAGGTAGAATTTGTAATTATTTTTTTTTCTAAGAGAATGCCTAATTTCAGGTGTAATCAGAGCTTGTCTGCAATGAACCATGGAGACATACGAAGGGATGATTTTTGTAATGTTATAAAGGCTAATAACAAATCATAAACACTAATTTGCAGAATCAAACAGGAGCTTATAGATTCATAATAAAAATTAGAGTATTTAAAATGTGTTTTTTTTTTAATAGAATTGTATTTGTTACAGTATTGTAGGCCTACACATTAAAAAAAATAAGAACCAGTAAAATTCTACCCAGGCTCAATGTTCTTATATTTTGACCAATTTTAGACTCAAAGTGTTTTATTTTGTTTTTATGTTACGTACTTTTTAAAGATAAAATGTACTGTGCTGCATAGGGGGAGGGGGGTCTACATGTGTACGACAAGTTCGATGGGGAAATATGTAGGCCTATTTCAGCAAAAGCTTGGCTGGGTATTTTTTTCATGCAGGAAAGTTTCCTTCACGCAGACTTACTGAGATTTATTGTCTATTTATTGTTTATTTTTAGATTGCTTTATGGACGATTTTCTCAAAACTATTTTTCTATACATGAAAACGTCAAATGCTCATATCTTTTGATCCACTTATCCAATGAATACTATTTAAAGTGTAGATTATTACAGTTTACAATGTGCTCTATAAGAAGGTAACAATAACTCAATTTTGGATTTTCCTACCATGAGACTCATTTTGTGGTGAGACCTCACATTTGTATCGTCCATTGATGGAACTTCTGTTTAAATTACATCTGATGACATTAATGGAGTATATATTCCGCTGATAAAACCATATAGCATTTTGAAAACAGTACGTGATGAGCTTGACTTTGTTTTTGTTTTTATTACCTTTAATAAAAAAAACCCTCATTTGAATTTTTTCGCAACCTTTTTTTTCTTATTTTCTTCTTCATTTTTGAACAATTTCAGCCTCTTATAAAGTGTTATCTTATACAAAAAATGTGTGATATTTTGAGGAGCTGGCTTAATAAGGCAACACTTAACTACAGACTCATCAATACATACGGTTTATAATTTAAATAATTATTTAATGATAACGTCATAGTTTTGTAGATCACACCCAAATTTTTTCCCTCTGAATTAATACCCACGTGCAGTTAAAATAATTACAAAATTATGACGTCGTTATTTTACTATCCATCTTAATAATCTGCCCATGGTAAAATGACGTCATCATTTCTATCAATCATAAAGTTCGTTTACACATAGATATTGTGCATACTAAATCGACGTTTGAAGGAAAACTGGGTTTAATAATACCAACGTCTCATTATGGGTTTAAATTAATTAAATTTTTCTTCATCATCTTCACTTATTCAGCGTATAACGCGCGTTGCACACGTAATATTAAAGGAAGTAGGCCTACAGCAACTGCTTGCCAGAACACATGCGTGTTTAAAGGATCCTTCAAGGAAGTTCCCTACATTTCAGACCATAAATCACATATTAAAAACAACAAAGAAACTTCTGGTAGAAATGATTCCTAATTAGAATGCAAACCTGTGGTATTTAATTAGAGTTAGGCCACATTTAATTCAAATTATTACGTCTTCAAATTAGGCTACTTGTAATTCTAATTAATAAAACGTAATAAATTAGTCTACGTAAAGGCCGATTCCCACTGAACGTTGACAAGCGAATTCTTGAGCGTCACGCGTCAAGCGAAAAAAGTTGACCATTGATCAACTCTTGCGAATTTGCTCGCGAACCTTCGATTCAGCCGCACGCGTCATATTTCGACGCTTGTTCGCGTCTAGTGGGAACCGGGCTTAAAAGGTAGCGCGTTAACAATAAGCTTGGATCCGCCTTAGAGCTGGGATATACCATCGTGGAAAATGGATTCAGTGATAAGGCCATTCACATCAAAATTCGTAAGATTTTCGCCCGGAACGGATCCGTCCATCGGATCAGGAGGGGTGGATTTGCTTGAAAGCCACTTCTGATCAATCAGAAACGAGCGCGAGCTTTGATTTCCAGCTTCGCACGCAATCCTCCGTTCCGCGCAACACTGATTTCCGTGTGCGATGAGAACGCAACGTCCGAAAACGACCGTACTCCGCGCTGATGTGAAATTATGAGCTCAACGATAGATACCTGGATGAGATAAATATTAAACTGTTTTACAATCTACATAGTGACAGTCTGATATAGTTTAAGAAGTCCCCGTATGACATAGTCAATTAAGACAATCAAGTACTTTGTCCATATGTTTTTATATACAAATGCAGTTTTAAATATCGAATGTAATTTATTCGTATGAGTCTCGTCTATACAAGGTCTCTTTGCCTGAAGATGTTGAGATGTCATTACAGTCTCTCAACTTTAAGTACTTCTCAACATTAAGTACTTCTGCCTATCTAATAGCATACGATCCAAGTATACAGAATTCAAAGTGGTTCTTTAGTACTAGATCTATAGTTAGTGGCATCACCTTTCCGACTTCAGAACCTTTTTGTTAATGGTAGATGTAGTGTAATGGATCGGATTGTACGATACAGTTTCTCTTCTCTGGTTAACATTACAGCTTCGGTAGCCATGCCTACCGTCCATACGCGTCCCAGCTGTGATTCTTTCATTTCTTGCCTTATTAAATCAGTTGACGATAAGTGGCTTGCTACTACGTTATTATGTCTCACGAATCAGGTCGTAGAATGAATTAGCTTGTAAAGAACTTAATGATGTCCGAATTAATGATGAAATCAATTTGAAATTGGGCTACATTATCGGACAATTAGTTACTGGTTTTGGTCATTGTATCGTCTCATCATCATAGTCATCATAATCAATCATGTAATGTAGTTCGATTTATATAGCGCCTTATACAGTAGAGTCCCAATGCGCTGTGGACCAGATGTTACACATTAATATGACTTTCTACGCCCCTAAGGGTTACGTCATGTCCTGCTGTTCGATAAAGGCGCTCATACATCTGTCCAAGAAAGGTGCTGTATGCACCAGTACACCGGAGTAAACCCCTACGAACAATGTTCAGCGTTCTTTATAGTGCACACGAGCCGTAAGTGTATACTGGGTCTAGGGCTTATAGTCCTTATCCGAGAAAATGGTGGTGGTGTTCCACGACCAGAACCATGGTGCGAGTGGGCCTCGAACCCATGCTTTTGTTATTGCGTGGCTCACGCGGTTCCCCTGCATTAACCGCTCGATCATACAAATTGTCAATCAATCAGCAATCATCACTTATCATCGTCATCATCGTTGTTATCATCATCATCATCATCATCATCATCCGGCATCGTCATGATCATGATCATGATCATGATCATCCGGCATCGTCAACGTCATGATGATGATGATGATGATGATGATCATCATCATCATCGTCATCATCATCATCATCATCATCATCATCATCATCGTCTTCGTCATCATAGTCGTCGTCATCATCATCATCGTCTTTGTCATCATAGTCGTCGTCATCATCATCATCATCATCGTCTTCGTCGTCTTCTTCATCGCCGCCGTCACTGTCATCGTCACCCCCATTACCACCTCCATCAAAACCATCTTATCATCATCACCATCATCAACACCACCATCACCACCACCACCATTATCCACCATCACCGCCACCAACATCAACCATCACCGCCACCAACACTGGCATCTTCATCATCATGAAAACCACAACAGTGCTAGTAATAGATTCGATAATATCCATGATAAATCTTAAATTTCTTGTTTTATAAATTACGGTGCAATTGTAGTTTAACTCCACCGTTTCTTAAATGTGTTTGAGTGGTAGTATAATACTAATTAAATTATTGTCGTAAACACTTATTTTGATGATTTTATTAATAAATTAATACGACACATAAGGTCGCCGTCATTGACTTTCATTCCACTCATATTCATAATTACAATCAATATGGTTTTGAATTTCACCGTTCTGACGTCATCTCACAAGGCTTAATTACACAGCATTTGAAAGATCCCATTGTGTAGAGTTCAGGTTTCTAAACTTTCTCATCGACAGTTCCAACTTTTCCAAAAGTGCATTCTTCATTAGTAGATCTAAATTAAATTTATTGTTAGATTTGTATTGTTGATTTCTTATTTCTGGACTTTTTTGCCTGTCGGTAGAGTCGATTTCTATTTTTTCAGTTTCCAATCTCTGTCTGTTAGTTACTGTGTGTCATAAAACAAATCTCAACAATTTCTGGTAAGGGAGTGTACAGTATTAATTGACAAGTGACAAAATATAATAAGTATAAATCATTTTTCATCATTTAACGTATGTATCTGTTGAAATATGGCGGCCATCTTGGAGTAGGTATTACAATCTTACAGTGTTAAATTCACAATCTAGTGGATATAATTAGTCTATTGTGCGTACACGTTGTTCCATGGGCGCGAAAAACAAAGGGGTATTATCAACAAAATAACGAAATTGCATTTATTATAATAAAATATGCTTTTTATAGTTTAATCAAATGTATCCTGAAGAGTCTCCAATATTTTAATTGAACAACTTATTATAAAATCCACTATTTAACATTAACAACAAATCACCGTTTTGATTGCGTATCTCGGGATACTGTGTTTGAACGACAAAAATAACATGTGTAAATCGAACTTTTTTGGGTTATTATTACTGCTACCATCAATGAATTTCCCATCAAGTTTCAATTATAAAACCCTCTGATCATGCGCTATCAAGTTTTATATAAACTATGAATGACAGACTTTGCCAAGCATTACGTCACACTGAATCAAACGTGTCATCGAAGGTATTGGCGCGCACTTCTCAAAATAATCATACACAGTGGAATAGAAAAACGGTTGTTTTTGATAAATCACTTGCGCGAGTCATTTAAATATTCATGCTTTAAACGTATTTGGCCTTAATCAACATATTAAATATGAATGAGGCACACTAGTCTTCGGACATCATATGTAACTGTCAGAAAACAGAAATATCATTGCAATATGCACGACTTATAATGTACTGCAAGTTATACATGTATGGAAGGCAGTCATCGTCAAAAATACTATTTAATTTATAAAGGTGCAAGTTATAAGTGTATGGAAGGCAATCATCGTCAAAAATACGATTTTATTTACAAAATCCGTGCCCATATTTGGAGGATACTAAGAATAGTTTGCCAATAACATCAAAGTTAATAACCGGAGTGTTAAAATTAAATTACACCTCCCGTAAGCGGACACGTTTCCCGGACCCGAGAATGTCCGCTTACGTGAGGTTCAACTGTACCTAACTAATGAACCTAATTCTAATATTAATAACATAGTTAATCGAGAGACCTCGTGGACTATTTAACTTTAAAAAATGCCTATTGATTTTTCTCCTCATTCTAATTAAATTTTCATCATCTAATTTACGATAATTAATTTACTTGATTACAAGACCTTACAAGGTAATCCTAATTAGCATTAAGTCAATGATATTGAAACATAAAATCAATCAACATTTTTAGCCGGCAACATGAAACGTTATTACAAAAACAAATGTAATTCTTTAGCAATTGTGAAAGCGCGGCACCTTCATCTAGCCTATAGGCCTAATTCAATGTTGAATCAGTTTTGTACAATTTTCAGGATGGTCTAGCACCCCCCTTAGGGGGCAAAAGAAAATAAAACTAGGATACAAATATGAAAATCTGGGCCTCGAGCCCTCCCGTCACTTCATTGGAAATGAGCACCCCCATCCTTCAGATAAAAAGGACGTGCTGTGAGGTAAAACGGCACAAAATCATAAGTCGCACCATAAAGAACGTCGTTCCTGGATACGCCCCTGGTGGTGGGGGCAGTGGTGGTGATGATGATGATGATGATGATGATGATATACCTGCCAACTTTTTCTGGCTCCAATGCGTGAGACAAACCCCGCCACCAGTAGACCTACTGGGCCACATTGTCTCCCCCCAAAAAAGTCAACAGACCATTTTTGGGCCGTTTCTGCCTAAATTACTCCTGCTTTGGGAGCCGTTTTTACCGTGTTTTGCTCTATATTGTTCGTGTATTGTTGTTTTTCGTGAGAAAAACTACTGATATGACTGTTTATGAGTGAGAACTTTGCTAATGCGTCAGAAAACTTATTTATGCGTGAGACGTAAAAAATGTGCTCCAATACGTGAGACTCACGCATAATGCATGAGAGTTGGCAGATATATGATGATGATGATTATGAATGATGATGAATGATGATGATGATGATGATGATGATGATTATGAATGATGATGAATGATGATGATGATGATGATGATGATTATGATGATGATGATGATGATGATGATCACGATAACAATGAGGACGACGGTGATGATGATAACAATCAATGTGATGATAGTTGCAGTAAATAGTTTAGAATGAGGATGATGGTGACGACGACGATAACGCTGATGTTATGATGATTTCATCGATAACAATGTGATAGTGATGTAATGTAAAGATGTTTACAAAGAACATTGGTGACATCATAATACTACTGCTTTTTACTGACATTTAGCTGTGTCATCAGCGTCTGGCCTGAGCCAACAACATTACATACCAAACATTTTACAGGCATTAGCAACCGGGTCGTCCACAATCTGCGCATGCCCAGCAGCTGAAATGCTCTTCTTCTGCACTATTGCGTTAACATTAAACATTAAATTAAATTATGTTTTACCTGCAAACCACAAAACATAATAGTAGCACATGAACATATGAGGTCGCAAAGCGGGTAATGTGCACTTGAATAATTCATCCTTAAATGAACATAATTTAGTTAGTCTAATCCATGGTTTTCACCCATCTGAATACATAGCCAACACTCTAACATTTTGAGGAACATCGAGCTACAAAACGACAACCTTACCTCCTATGTATTAAGTTTAGAAAAATAAAACTCACACATATTAATTGAATAGTACTCAATTAAGAAGATAATGTACAGAGATTGTATATCGGCTAAACTGATTGTTAGTCACTGTGTTGGTTTAAATACATCGCTGCTGTCGTTATTTTTTTGGCTGGAGGGTCGAAGAACAATTAAGTAGGCCACCGTCTTTCAGATGAGATATTAAACCGTTAGTGCCGTTTTCATGTATAGGGAATTGTCTCCTGATGTCAGTGCAAAATCACCAACGAAAAGACCCACAAAACAGGCGCTGATCCAGGATATATAGGCGGGTAGAGTGGGGGTGGG
>JAOTQE010140971.1:0-11672 GCA_025631205.1 Nesometra sesokonis | reverse complement strand
GTCCCACACTGCCCTGCAGTGTGGGACCAAAGTGCGGGGCATCTAGTGGCATGCACTGGCATGAATATGCTGCACATAAGTTGCGCCACAGTTCACAAATTGTTTACAAATTTGTTTGACAAATTTTCTCCGCATCCTCCTGCACCTTTCCGCAAGTTGCCACGTATTGATTTGAGTTTCAGTTTTGAGTTTCTTTATTTAGTAATCAAGGTCACAAAATTCACAGAACAAACAATTTTTTAAAAAGTAAATACAAACACGAAAATATTACTTAAATACAAGTAACAAACATTTGTGCATAAGTACAGACCTTGATCACAAGGAATTCCAAGAAAGTTACCTTATTTCCAATTGGGAAATTCCCGCATTGGCATGCATGAATTTGTGTCGGTGTGCAACTATGTGGCAACCAAATGCATGCAAGTGTCAAGGAGGCTTTACATTTTGACTACGTTTACACTACCCTGAAACTTGCAAGCATTTTTGTTTGTGCATCAGCTTATACCATCTCGTAGAAACGTGGGAGGATGCTGAACAATGTGGTCAATGCATGAAATGCTTGATGAAAATGGTAAATTATTTTAAATTTGTGCACAAAAATTGTCGGGAAGCATTTGTAAACTATGTGAAAACTAGCCGTACCAGTAAGAACTATTTATGAACTATGCACAAACTAGCCTATCCGCCACGTGCGAAACAATTCGCATGAGGTCAAAAAAGGTAAAAAGGGTAATGTTGTGAAAATGCATGAACAATGCATAAAATATGGCGTAAATATGGTGTGACAATGCGTAAACTGATAGCTAGTTTTTAGGTATTTGTTCAAACATGATCAAAAACTGACTATGTAAATATTAGTACAAATAACAGTACACACTCTCACGCAGCCAGTGCCAAAACCAAAATGCGTACAAGTGTTGGGGTAACTTTAGACTTGCTGTTGGGTTAGGACTGGCCCAACAGTTATGCATGGCCCAATCATGGTACTTCTTCAAATTTGCACACAAATTTCAATCATTCATACAGTAAGACTCAATGGTGGATAATGGCCGAATTAGACCTTGCCCAACAGTACTTGATGTTTAATTTACTTGTTTCAGTGTTGTTCATTTACGATCAATAACTTCAGACCTCACAGTTTGATGATGTTCTCAATTTGATCTCACATACCACTCATTTTGTGGTAAAACCTCACATATAAAGTTTGTGGTACAACACGTGTATTTTTTAAAAAATTTGATGTATTCTGTATCGGGAGACACCAAGGATAACCCATGAAAATGTGAGTACTTATTTCCAGTGGAGTCCTGGAGGTGATAGGGCAGTACACTGGGAGACAATCTCCACTTTTTCTGAAAAGTGCACTGCATTCTTTGATGTTCACACGAGCCATGTTGTACACTGGACCAATGGATTTAATTAATATCTCATTGGAAAAATGGCAGCTATTAACTTGTATTTCAGTAACTTCCACCAGGTTTAGCTAAATGCTACTTAACTTAGGCCGTGTTTCCGCAAGAATTTCAGATTATCCGATAAAATATCATCCAATCAAATCAATATAAAAAATACAACTGCGCAAACTCAGTGTAGACCATAATTCACTGTGATTTCCCTTTTCCTTGCGTGGCACCCTGGTTGCACCGCGGTGAAATCCTCGCAAAAGCAAGATTACGGTTGACCCTGTGTCAAAGGTAAAAAATTATCGCATTTAGGTCAATTATCAGATAATTATCGGAATATTATCAGATGATTATCGGATAATTTTATTGCATCAAAATAAGGTAAACACCAGTTTCTGCAGCACTTTATCGGATAATTTTTATCGGGATAATTTATCGGATAGTTTTTTCCTGTGGAAACACGGCCTTAAAGTTAAGTTTTACCACCCATCTAGTTACATCCCTGTTTACTATAACAGTTACATTGTACGCTAACATTATTTTTCTTGTCTTCAACAGTAAGTTTAAGAAAATGTCGCATCTTCAAGCCATGGAGGTTTTTGGAACAATAAGTCAGCAAGCCCTCAACAATCTTAAATTTCTTATGATGAAGATTCGTATCAACCAGTGCCCATTTTCAGCAATTGCTCGGCCAACAACACGTACAGCTCACAAGAACTCTATATGGAATGTGAAATGTTGGGACTAAATTTGGTCATGAATTTCAGCTTTATGTGTCCAAGGCCATTTTTAGGCTGATTTTGAGAGTACAACTAGCATAAACAGGGCACCAGGGGCAATTTTTTAAGCTACTGAGGACAATTAAGAGTGCGCCATAGGCAAACAGCAACTTGCCTAACCAACATTTTCTCTAAAGTGCTACACCACAAGAATCATACTAGAGAGCTACGTTGTAAAAAGATGCATTTTAAGGAGATACTTAAAGGTTTCAATGGTATTGGCATTTCTAATTGTTTTCGGAAGAGCATTCCACAAGTATGGAGCTGGACATTAAAACTACCTATCAGCAAATGTGTTCCCATTTGAAACGATTGGGGAAAACTGGTAGATGAATGTCGAAGTGAAGAAAGATATTGTGGTGATTATGGGTAGATTTATAAATGAGTGCAAGGACTTTGAATTCTATGCTTTGTTTAATTATCAACGAATGCAGGTATGCAAGATCTGAGCTTATAGGATCATATTCGAGCCATGCTGAATATGGACCAACAATGTAAAAACTAAAAAATTTTAGGAATGGACATAGTTCAGTGTAGAATTTTGAAATATAATATATTTAAATCTTGATTGCCATAATAATTGTCTTGCCTACACACCATGATCTGCAGGCGCGGATCCAAGGGGGGGTGGGTGCCGCAGAGGGGCGCGCGCCCCCCCTATTTTCGCCAAAACGTAGTTGCGCCCCCCCCTTATATTAGGTGCGCCGGTCCTAAAATTTACAGGAAAAACCCGAAATACAAACAAAATAGGGTACTAGGGCGCCTGATCTGGGAAATGACAGGTTTCCATAAATTTTATACAACTCTGGTTGCACTGTGCAAATAATTGGTTGTCCCCTGAAATATGCACTTTCACCAGGTCTTATTATCCCAAGAAATTTAAACCACTAAGTACAGAATTCATTAGTACAGTATTCATTCTTCCAGTACTGTCATATGGTGGAATGCATTGCCTGCTACCACTCTAACATTCCAGCCTCTGAGTGGCTTCAACAGGGCTATTCAAAGTCTTCCTTAGATGCGTACACCAATTTTACTTGGAGCAATCCAATTTCTGTTGGGTTTTGTACACATTTTTGTTTTTTACATAATTTATTTTAATGGTTTTTGAGTTGTCAGTACAAAAGTCCACCAATCTTGACACAATATCCAGACTGATGGGTCCTATCGAGTACAGAAGTAGAAGTCTTTCATTACTAACAGATACAATTGGGGTGTTGCCCAATTTTTATTTTATTGTTAAGTCAGTGCTACTGTACAATGTTATTGAGCTTTTCTTTAGCACGACGGATTAAGCAATGGATGAAATGCAATAGACTCAAGTGTGCATGGCCAAATCTCCCTGTATGTGCAGTTTCCCAATGTAAAAAAATCTGATAATTTTTGTGATGTTTCACAGTCTTCTTGAAAACGATGATGGATCAATCCTTTTGACTCCCAAGGCCTAGCAGAAACTAGATTATGTCTAGGTTAGGCTGGTGGCTAGTTGTGCTTTGTTAGTTTTGTAATCATCATGTTCAAAATTGTACTCAAAGTCTAAAATCACAATTGGTAGTTTTGTTGGCTTCATACAGAAGAGTGAATTCAGTTTTGTTAACAATAACTGAAAAGTAAATATCCCTTAGGCCTACTCGCCCTCATGTAAAGCATGGTCATGGTGAGGACTGTCCTGTTTTTCTGAGAATGAACACTGCGCACGCCTGACAATGCATTAACCGTCGCAAGACGATCCATTGGGCAAAATGAAAACTCATTGTTTGGTTTCATACAAATCCTTATTTGAACTGGCACCTTTTTCTATAGTATATTTTTTCCTGATATACTAAAAATCAGTTATTTTCTGCCTATTGGCAAGTCCAATCAGTAAACTTCATGTAGTGTAGTGTTAAAGTCATCCTTTTTTTTTAAATTTTGATGTGTACCAATTCTGTTATTTTTGTAATTCTGTTCTTTTTAAAACTTTATTAACAGCAAAACTAATTTTAATTTCATTGTTTGAAATATATTACTAAATTAATTACAATTTCTTGTACTTTAATTGTATATAGTATATTGTTGATGTTGTAAATTTAAATTTGTAATATTGTTTTAGCCAATGTCCAGGCCTAATAAATTAGTGTTACCCAAGCCAGATAGATACAAACAGTTTGGAAAGTCTGGTTTTGAAAAAACAAACATTAGGGTTTAAAATAAAATTTGCAGAATATTTATTTTACACTAAAATGGCAAAGTGTGTACGTACATACTATATGGTCTTATTTGCAATTATGGAAATTGATTAAACATAAAAAGGGCAAATTGGAAATTATGGAGACAAAAAGTAATTGCTTAAAGATGTATTGTCACCTGAAGATGACAAGAATAAAAAAAATTGTTAATTTTGAAAATATCTTGGTCATATCAAAGTACAGTAACATCACATTTAAGAACTTGAGAATAGAAAACACCACATTTTCTAGTGACATGGTCATGACATATATTTATTCAAAAGTTAACAATTTTTTCAAGTGACTATATCTTTAAGCCGGAAACTCACTGTGTGGTACGACAGTCACATAACTAAACCTACTCGTCGACCGAAGTTTTTTTTTTAGTGATTTCCCTGTTGAATCACTAAAAAAACCCTTGGCTGACGAGTATAAGACTGTCATCGCATCTGGCAACCAAACACACAGGGAGCGACAGTTTAGTCATGCGAACGTTGCATGACACAGTGAGTGTCCAGCTTTAGAAGGAAGTTTAAGAAAACAAACAATGCTTGTTGTTGACAAACAAATATGAATGAACCAGAAATTAAATTTAGTGATGGGTATTTTCACCCGGAGGTACAGTAATGTACCGTGTAATTACTGTAAATTGTAAGTATGTAACCAATTTGTTATAATAAATGTATGGTAGGCCATACATAAATATATACCAGACTGCTAGGTGTTTGTTGCTTGTTGTCGCACCTAACCTCAAAGTATGATAACTTATGTCATTCTCCAATTCTGACCACCTGAAAACTTTTGGGCTAAACTAGACGATTTTGAAGTCTTACAATTATAAAAACAGTGGGAGCATAGGCAACTATCTAAACCGAACAAAATTGATGGTCTGAAAAAGTAGTCGTTCTGGCAGAATGTCTGAATGACATTGATTTTAATCCTGAGAAAGAATCCTGAATGACCAGGATGGAATGCATAGGCCTGCAGTGCTATGAGGTGCCAAGTGTAAATGTATTAAAGTACATTGGAACCCCTATTAAGGGGACAATATGATGAGAAATATATTTTAACACAAGAACAACACCTATTAAGGGGACAATGTCATTAAAAAATATGATGGGAGATATACAATATTTTAACACTAGGACCAACACCTATTAAGTGTTAAATAACACTAAGACCAACACCTATTAAGAAAATGCTTTTTTTCAAATAATACGATAGGAAATATCTTGTGACACTAAGACCAACCTCTTTGAAGGGACACTTTTTTGGTCCTGAAGTTTCCCCTTTGTTCCAAAATTTATAATTGAAATGACTTGTAAATTTCCATCACATGTAAATCATAAGTTAAATATAAATCGTAACTGACCATTTATTAAATTATATATATTTATTTACACTTGTATGATCACCACCTGAGACTGAGCGAGTCCAACATTCTTGTCCTAAAATCAAGAGTTCTTCCTAGGCAAATCCTTCTCCTCTTAAACAATAGGGTGTTTTGGTGCAGGGGTGTCATTTTGAATATGAATAAGATGTAGCAAGTAATTATAGCGAAGGTAATCTGTCCACAGTGGCGGATTTAAGGGGGGGGCTTGGCCCCCTAAAATTTTTTTTTCGGGGTAAAAATGAGAACAGACTAATAAAAATAGATGGCCAACGGTAAAGGGCACCTAGAGGCCTAGTCGGACCAGTTTTTTTGCATTAAGGCCAAATTTAGAATGGAACCCTGATAGTCTATGTCAAGAAGGGTACTATCTAGCACTAGCATTCAACTTGGGTGTGTGCAAGCAGGGCGCCCAAAATTCTATGAGACTTTAAGGCCAGCCCTATGTGAAACATAGGAATAAATTACATTTTATTTCATAAGGGGCGGTCGCAGGATGAATTGAAAAATGTTGCCCAAGAGTCTTAAGCGAATGGGTCCGCCAAATGCCCCAGGGGAAAAACACTGGTGGGGTCGAGGGCAACTTATCCCCTCACGCTCAGATGATCTGCTGTATTTGGACCAGATTTCAAAGACATCCTGAAAAATTGGTTACACTTATCCGATGTCTTTAAAGACAGTTAATACGAAACTGCTATAAATATTCATGTGTTATGTTTGAAATTAAGGGTGCTGCCCCGGCACCTAGGGCAACACCCCTGGGTCCGCACCTGTCATAGTTAAGTATTAAACAGACAACATAAAGCCTGGTGCATACTTGAGGAATTTGATTAGCAAACTATATCACGAGGCACTTTGCTTACCATTACCCTGTTGCCGCACCCTGTACCATAGAACATTCTCTGCACGCGTGAAAGTTTTGAACAATCTAATTGACAAAGGTAATTGAATTAGTACACTTCAGTTCATTTTGCTTGATATGCACGTGCGCAGTAAGAGCTCAATACTAAGCAATTTGCTTAGATTTGGCACACACTCCGAGAAAAGCAGTGCTTCAGGTTAATTGCAAACTTTCTATATTAAGAAGTTGTAGAGATGAAATATGTCTTCAGTTTGCTAAGAAACTATTGAATTCCCCTGAACATTGTAGTTGGCTGCTTAGTTCAAGAGGACAGGAGAGTGGTAGATCTCTTCGTAATTACAACCTTCTCTCATTACCCAAAATACGCACTAAATGGTTCAATAATAGTCCTATCCCCTACTTGATAAATTTATATAACAAACATGCTTTGGCAGACTAGTGAGGCATGAGTTAGTCGAGTTATAATTTCATAAGTAATGTATACCTGCCAATTTTTTTTGGCTAGAATGTGTGAGACAAACACCGAAACCACTATCTGGGCCACATCCTCTCCCATTTCGATCTGGCAAGCAAAAAAAAAAAAAAAAAAAATCTGTCTGTTTTAGGTCCATTTCTGTACGAATTATCGCTGTTTTGGGGGGGGGGGGGGGGGTTTTTTCCCTATTTGCTCTATATTGTGTCATGTGAGAGAGGACCTATTGACATGAATGTTTTTGATTGAGAATTTTGCTAATGCGCGAGATAAATTCATTTGTGCGTGAAACGTCAAAAATAGGCTCCGATGCGTGGGACTCACGCATAATGCGTGAGACTTGGCAGGTATATTAATGTATATTTTATATAATTTTTGTAGTTTTATCTACAGTATTACTTAATTTGAATTTTTAATTTGTTTGTATTCTGTACAAATTAACTCATTTCAGCCTTTGGCTGCCTGTTAATTTTAATGTGTGTTTGAATTAAAAAAAAAAGAAGAGAAAAGAACATGACGAAGCATGATAGATATTTTGATCTCTACCTCGCGATGCACTTTACTTATTAAAAGTTTGATGCACAATGTAAGCAATGTGCCTCATGAGGCAATTTGCTATACAAAATTCCTCAAATGTGAGCTGAACTTTAGAGAGTCCATTTAAATCTTTAGTTGTTATAGGAAAATGTTTTGTTGATAATATCTGAGTTCCTTTATACTCTCCTTGATGTCATCCAATGCTCGATGTGATGCCATTTTTGATGGGGCCTTCTCAAATGCCGCTGGGTACCACCGCCTTTGAAAAGAAAAAGGATAAAAAGGTAGTCATTGGCAACATGTTAATAATGTTAATGTTACTGTAATGTTATATTTACATAGTACTTTAAACAATCGTATATTGTCTCAAAGCATTTAAAAAGTAGGTGATTAAAGAAAATTATAAACTACACAAAAGTAAAATGTGTGTTTTCAAGAGAGTTTTGAATAGTCTACTGTATGATACATTCAGCATTGATAATAATAAATGTATTCTATAGGCTGAACGCTAGGTTGGTTCCCACGACATAACAACGCCACTCCCTAAGCCTCATAATGAAACTTGGTTTAGAAAGCATGGCGTAGTTCTCATCCTGTAAGTGGCGAGTTAACTTGATGTTGGATGTGACACGAAATAAAAAAAAATGAAAATAAGTGACTTTAAAACTAATAAAAACCATTTTAAAATGCCTGTCATATGAGTCATATCCTGGCAAAACCACCAAGTTGAAGGAGGAATGAAAATTGATTTATTGTTAAAACCATATTATGCTTTCTGCAAGTTTGAAATGAGAGATCATCTAAATCGGATGTACGGAAAATGAAATGGACAAAATATTCAAAAATTTTCTTCGTGTATGTTTAGAATACATTTCCTGTTGTTTATTTTCTTATTTCTTAATAACTTCATGTGTGACAACTTGGTGGTCTTGTCATGTCTAGCCTCATATAATCTTTAAAATGTGGCTTTATACAATACCTGCATAGCTCTTTGACTGTGCTAACATCAACAATTCGATAGTGAAGATGATACATAAATTGTTTCATATACTTTTCTAGAAACATCTTATCCACATGTACCGTATTACCAGCAAGGGGACATTTACCAGGTGGGGTGTGTTGTCGTATAAACCCTAACATCTGATACTCCGCATTCTGTAGACTGAGCGTGCTTTTTCGGACCGCCTCCGTTAGACCTGATTTCCCATGATGCTCTTTGCACCAGTCGTTCATATTTTCTAAGACTTCATCTGACTGGTGAATGATTAGGTTCGGCCCCTAAAAATAAATTATTTCATATGTAAATGTTATTCATTTGCATACACTTAATAAAAATATTGTAAGCTACCTGTACAAGAAACAAGAAATTCGTATTTGTATGACAATACAGGGTCGACTTCAGTACTGAATTTGAAACGTGACAGGCAGGCGTCTTGACCCCTGATGATTAATGCCATAATTTTCTAAAATTATTTTACAATGATTTTTACTAACTGTATATTCTGGATTGCCATTCCATCTTTAATTTCTTTACTTCCTTCTGTTAAATTCTTGTTTTATAAAATTAAATTTATACTAACAACTTTAATATTCTTTAATTTCTGAAACAGATACAGCACATATTATTTTAATTGCAAATAAATTATAAACCTAAAATCTTGTACATTGTATGAACTATCATTTAATCCTTTCAACTATATTCTCGTATCACTCAAGTTGAAGTTAAGTCTGGTCCCAGACTGTCACGTAGGATAAGCTTTCTTCATTAGTAATGCATACGTCTTGTTAAGATCATGAACGTAATTGTCCAGGCCCAGTACAGCTTGTTTCTTTACATACAGGATTGTTTGGGAACATACTTTATGTACAGGGGCCGATTTTACGTGTTCTGGTACCCTATTTACCTCAAAGGTATTTCCATTCATACTATTGGGGTCAATTGTACACCCGGCGCTCCCAATATGTTGGGGGGGGGGGGGGGGCAACTAAGTTTTGCGTGGCGGCTGCACCCCGAAATCCACGGCTAATGTTCAAACTTGCTAAAAAACAATCTTTACGTTGCTCATACACATTTTTTAAATTTTCGGTTGAGATTTGTTTTTTTCACAATAGACACCTACTATTAGGTATATTTTTGATAACTCAACGTTTTTTTTATTTCCGATAGTTAAATTTATTGATAATTTCATTATTTCTTACAATTTTAGGGACAACTATTTATTTAGCCAAAAAAGTCGGAAAATAGGTAAGTAAAAAGAAAATAAAAGGTTAGGTTATAATTTCTGATATTTTTAGTCAGGTTGACATAGACAAGTTAATTTTGAAACGGGGTACCGTCAAAAATAATTATTGTATTTCACACAAAATTTGGTATGTCAATGACCAAACCATGATGCACTTTTCCAGTGGGTCCTACAGTCAATCATTAGTTTAATTTGCACAATATGCTGCATTTGGTCAGACAGACTTCAGTTGGTTTATTACATTTAAAAAATAACGCTTGTGCCAAATCAATAATCAAATTTGTTAGTGAACCGACACGACAACAGTTATAATAATACTGTATTTAAGCCTAGGCTAGTAAGAACCCTATTCAGACAACCATTGTAAATATCGCATAACGATTGGTTGTGATGTAATCGGTGGTAATCCAATTCTTGATCACAACCAATCGCAAATTTCAAATGCATTCATACACACATTTTACTTTGTAACAGTTCCTCACAAAATGTGTCGTCGTAATTCATCCGACGATAGAGGGTGACCTGACCTCAACCAGTCTAGCCAATCAGTGCCTGTGGAATTTATTGCGATCGGATTCCATGGTAATGAGGAGTAATAAAGATTGTAACAAACTGATATCGCACCCAGTAACAATTGCGATATCGATTACAATCGATTACTATTGGTGAGAATTCACACACGATTTACTTTGCGATTGGTTGGTCACAATTGCTACAACCGATCGCAATGTGATGCTAGTCTGAATGGAGTATTATGTATTCTGATGTTATTTTCACAACTAGGCCTAGGGTAAGACTAGGTAGACCCTAGCTAGATGTGGTAATACTGTACTACAATTTATCATAGGAAAAAATGTTCTAACTTCTATTAATATTATTACTATTAGGCCTAGGCCTAGCCTAGGTATATTAAATGTAATTACTAATAAACTGAGTCTCTGAGATGATGTCGATGACATACCTCAGCCACCATGTTGAGGTTGTCGTCTGTGATAAGACATGCCATTTCAATAATGTGACAGTTATCAACATCTAGGCCCGTCATTTCTAGATCAACCCACACTAATCGGTTACTCATCTCCTTGGTGCCTCGTCCTCGTCTACCGTTACCACCACCATCTCCATGCCTTGTCCATACGTTACTACTACTACTGTCCGCCATGTTTCGCCAAATTTGATTTTTCGTATAATAAACAATTACTTTACAAAACCAAAAAGTCCGGATACATGTACAAACCATAGATTCAATGGAATGCAATTTATATCATATCTGATTTGAAATCGAAGTGTGAAATGTACAATGAAACATTTATTTTCCAGACGGAGGTGGTTATTTCTTCAACATGATGATGAAAGATCGTCGCGGTAAAGTTTGATAGTATAGGTGGCGCACTTCACTAACACATGTTCACAAAATAAAATTTGAAAAGTTTTCGAGGAAGAGCGGGTCAATTCATTAAGTTTTTCTTTGTATACATAACCATATGGGGTTATCACCGCATTGGTTTATGAAAGAGGTATATTACAATGTGGTATTAATTTACAACGTTATAATTTGAATGCAACCAAACTGCTGCGGCTAACTAGGCCTAGGCCCTACCCTCTCTAGGCTAGGCCAGTACCAGTAGGAGGCCTATTAGGCAGGTCCTAGGCTAGGTTTCGATTCAACTCGTCTACAAACCAACTCGTCTACAGTCAACTTGTCCACAAACCAACTCGTCTACAGTCAACTCGTCCACAAGTCAACTCGTCCACACTTACTCATCAGCTTACCAACTC
>JAOTQE010140960.1:0-7500 GCA_025631205.1 Nesometra sesokonis | reverse complement strand
CTTTAACAACATATGTTTTGCTGTTTAGGACTATCTTTATATTCTGGAATAAGATTAATACAATTATGGTCTGAATTTCCTATAGCAGGCAATTTGTAAGCTTCATACATCACTGATATTACCAAAACATTTATCTAACACATTGTCATTTTTTGAAGCACATTTCTCATATGGTTTATACTCTGGCAGACACTTGTTTATTTTGCATCCCTTGTAAAATCACCGATCACAAAATTTGGTGACGCTCTGAGGTGCAATTTTCCAATCGACGGAGGACGTGAGCCATTTTGCTGCAACCATATCATTAGCATTAAGGTGAACATACACCCAAGTCATAAATAATCTATTAAATGTATGTGATAGGTAATAAGTTCTAAGTGAAAGTGTCAACATTTCAATATATTGCGAGCAGTAGGCCTATTGTTCTTTTATAGAAATCAATCTTTCTATGGTTATCTTAGGTACCCGAGTTAAGTCTCACAATCAACTTTCCTGTTTCATCCGACTTTGAAACCCTTTTGCAATGTGTCTACGTCCCATATTGTGCAGTAGACAAAAGCATGTCTGCAAATTCCATTTCTGATTTGTGGATTTTTGACCTATTCTTATTATATTTTATTATACTTCTAAAAATAAATATTGGTATCACACTTTCTATGTATTAATGAATGTCTCATATATTCTTTTATAGAAATGTTCTTACACCATTATCGTTCACGTAGATCAACGCCATCGCCTTTCGCCTTACCAGTAACAAACCTCTACCAATGCGAAACAATGAAAACCATCAATATTTAATTTTTTCTGGCTCCATGTCCAATTTTCTAATATACATTTAACACAAGCGTTCCTGTATTAAGTTTAATATTTACAACATGATTACATTTCATCCAGTTTACTACGTAGCGATCTCGCATTTCCGAAAACAATTGTGATAATGCACGTTTAAAATTCTTATGACGATTCCTCCGTTTTATCCGAACGTATTCAATTGTAATTGAACTTGGGCTGCCGGGTTGGAAACTACAACACTAATCATTCAACCAAAGTGCACTGACCTGTCAAATATAATAGTGGGGAACCAAATGTTCAAAATATGGATTCCGTGAGATTTTAGTGCTCAAAGCAAGTTCTTGGCAGATTTGGAATCCTTAGACTAAGTAGAATGCATTCTAATTGGGTGCCATATTACTCCAGTCCGTTAATGGCGGCCCTTTTGGATTTCAAAATAGCGGCCATTTTGTAATAAAAAATGACAATAACTCCAATTTTAGACCACATATAAACCTGACGTTGGTGGCTAAGTGTAAATTATCATGGCCAATAGATATGATTGTGCCTTTTCTATGAAAGCATATGTCAGCCATATTTGATTTAAAGATTTTTTTAATTTAGTGTATTTATACAAAACATACACGTTTATATTTACTCTCTAATGGAAATTAGGATGTTTGGTTTTCAAATTGATCTAAATGGTATTTTAAATAATCTAACTGGTATTAAAATTAACCCAAAAAACCGTTTTAAGTAGGCCATCTGGTATTTAGATTGGCTCCAATGATTTTCTAATTGGAAAATACGGCGTTCAAATTGGCTCTGAGTACAATTTAACCAAGTTATATGGCATTCAAATTGACCATATAACTTATCCAGAATTCCAAATGGGTCAATTTGAATACTACATAGCCTAGGTAAAATGTAATTTAAGTCAAACTGAATACCTGATAATCTAGTTAATTTGTTATTTCCCATTAAATTAAAAATGTATAATTATCACCCATGTTCTTTTCCTTTGCATTTATTAATTGAATTACTCTATACTGTTACATTTAAATAATGTACGTATGTATGCATGGATGGATGTATGCATATTCTGTGTATAGGCCTAGTAGTAGTATCATATGAAAATTTGATCAAAATAAGGTAATAATTATTTTATTTAAAAAGTTCAAAAGAGTGAATAGAAACGTGCATGTCTGGAATAAAGTGGTGAACTTAGGTTTTGCTGCCAGTAGTTACAAGGATATTGATCCAATTATATTTTGACCCATAATTTGCATATTTTAGCTAATTTGCATATAAAATCAATGAAAATTGTATCGAAATGACGCCAAATGTAAACTGTGGCAATTCAGGTAGATTTAGAAAAATTAGAAAACAAGTTCCATTAGAGTAAATATAAACTTGTATGTTTTAAATAAGTTGGTGAAAAAATCAAACTTCTACGATCAGTCGTTCCAAAGACATGAGTACTTCTAATATTTTGATCCTAATTTGCATATTTTAGCTAATTTGCATATATTAACAGGTGTAGAGAGTGTGAAATTAATTTTTAATTTGCTCTTCACATCTTCATCCTGACTCAGAAGTGTATATTTTTGGAGACACCAATATGTGTATTATTAAAAAGAACAACTACAAAGCATTGCAGAAAAAAAAGCTAAATTATTATCTGAAGCAGATTATGCAAAAGCCTATAAGAATTTGTGATACATGTGCATCATGTTTAGACCATATAATCACCAATTCGTCAGAGAAGCTTAGCCAGTTTGGAATTCTAAATATAGGTCTCAGTGACTATTTTCCAATATTTGGGACACGGCACTTGCAAAGACAGAAAAGTAATTTGCACAAACAGTAAAACTTCGATCAACGAAAAATTATAATTCTGATCAGTTCATCCAGATTCTGAAAAAGTCAGACTGGGATGAAGTTTATTACGCGAATTCCGTTGACAAATCATGGGAAGCATTTTGTAAAATCTTCCATACTACTTTGGATGAAGTTGCACCAGTTAAATAAATTCGAATTCGGCAGTCATCTCATCTCATCATAAGAAAACACACATCTACCAATACAGAGAAGAATATCGTAAGATCAGAAATGAGTTTCAAAGAAAAACCAGAAACTACGTCGTCGACCGCTTTAAACGTCAATGGCAACCTATGTAGCGATCCTATAATTGTTGCCAATCAATTTAACAAATTTTATACTGAAGTGGCAGCCAACTTAGTGGAAAAGCTACCAGTTGCAAAAGGCTCTTGTTCTGTAAATTCCGAACGGTTCAACAAATATTATAAAGAGAAGAAGGTTGGAGAATTCTATCTACATCCAACTGACATTGAAACTGTTGAAAAAGAATTGTCAAGCCTTAGTAGTAATAAAAGTACCGGTCCTGATGGAATACCGGCACGCTTTTTAAAGGACTCTTCTGTGTTACTGGTTAAACCTTTAGCTCATGTTATAAATTTGTCTTTTGATAGTGAATGTTTTCCCTCTGGCATGAAAAATACTAGAGTAAAACCAATATATAAAAAGAAAAACAAGCTTAATACAGCTAATTATAGACCTGTAAGTATATTTCCAGTGGCCTCGAAAATACTGGAAAGAATTGTTCATTCGCAACTCAATGCATATCTTGAAAGTAATGAACTCCTATATTGTTTCCAGTCAGGTTTTCGAGGTCATAGTCGATAATAATAATATGGATAAAACTGAATTAATTTTGTTTGGACCGAAAAGATCTCTTCATAATAAAAATTATTTTCATATAGTGTGTAATGGCATTAAGATACCTTCCAGTTTTTTGTGAAGTATCTGGGCATTGAGTTCGATCAAAACTTGAATGGACCTCATTGTTTCCAACATTTTAAATAGAGTAAACTCAAGATTAAAGTTTGCTTACAGACAATGCTACACATTCAGTTTACCAATCAAGAAAACTATTCTCGACTCCATAGCCCTTAGTATTATTAACTATGCTGTGTCCTCATGGTATTGGGCCATTAAAGCTGATTCAGAAGTAAAACTACATAGAGCACAGAATACAATAATTAGGTTTATACTTACTAAGCACAACATGTATCATATAACCAAAGATTATTTTTTAAATATTGAAACAAGAGTAAAACAAATGTCTCTCACCCATACACACAATATTTTTTTTATAACATTAGTCCAAATTTTATGTTAACTAATTTTGCCAAAGTAGAGCACTATTATGGTACTAGAGGGAGGGAATTTAACTTTAGTTTACCAAAAAACAATTATGTTATTAGCAAAACATTTTTTTTTTATAATGCCACCTTGCTTTGGAACAAAATGCCCAAGAGCCTGAATGCTATCACTTCTTGTACCGCCTTCAAGATAGCATTAAAGAAACACCTTTTATCTCAAATGACGATTTAATTTATATTATCACAATTTTAAAATATAATGTAAATATAGTATTTAATTTGTAATAAAAAGTAAATAATATTCAATTTATAAATTTTGATGTGTAAATAAATTTTTCTAAAAATATAATCCTTTATTAGCACTTCAAATTCTAAATATGAAATATGTATTTTTAAAATTCTATTCCCTAATTCAAATAATTATAATATTTACAGTATAATGTATGTTTTTTATGTGTATTATTATTTTTAATATTGATTTATTTCATTTTCTAATATAAACTTGTATGTTCTGAATCAGTTGGCAAAAAAATCAACCTTCTATGACCAGTAGTTCCGAAGATATGGGTACTCTAATATTTTGACCCTAATTAAAATATTTTAGTTAATTTGCACTTATTAACAGGTGTTGGAAGTGTGCAATCATTTTTAATTTGTTCTTCACATTATATACGGTAATATAATATGAAAAATAAATTGTTTTGCAATTTATTTTAGTTGCATTGTAAACATTAGTATCTTTTCAATGAAAATTGTTCCAAAATGAGGTCAAATGTCAAATATGGTATTTCCGGTAGATTTTAGAAACAAAGTTCCATTAGAATTAATATAAACTTGTATATTATGAATAAGTTGGTGAAAGAACCACCTTTCTATGGTCAGTGGTTCCGGAGATATGGGTATCATATTTTTAATCCTAATTTGCATATTTTAGCTAATTTGCATATTCATTAACATGTGACAGGTGTTTTTCCTCATTTAAATTGTTCCTCTGATCATACTTGTTCTATTAATATAAAAACATCTATTTGTATTATATTTAAGTTAGGTTAACTAGCCAAAATACGAAAATATTGGTTTGCCCTATACTGAAATTCAAAATAGCCGCCAAGGTCAAATGAGGTCAAATTCGCGATCGGTCTGTAGCCTAAAATTACCCTTTTGTGATATAGAAACACTGTTCAAAATTTCATGCTTTTACCAAAAAGTGCACATTTAATGTGCTAATCTGCTGGAATATTTGGCAAATCTTGTTAGAGGGCATTTTTCAAAATGGCCTTTAGTTTGTTTGAAACTTTGCATCTCGGTAACCATCAATTGTAGAGACTTGTACTTTATCTCAATTTGTTTCAAATGCACTGAAATTAGCTGTAATAAAATATTGTCTAAAAATTACCGAAATATCTTGCATTGTGACTTTTGACCTAATCGTTGTCGGTCACAAATTGTTCAGAACATGTGAATTTATATTTACTATAATGAGAAAAATGTTCGAGAAATTGCAGGAAACACGAATTCTGGATCACAATCAGTATTATGTACAGTATTTTGTGCATTATGTTTGCTATCCTATTGACGTGAAGCACATCTTGAATGTAGCATATTTCATATTATCTTTTAATTGATTGATTTGAGAATTTAAAAAAATATAAATTCATACTTACGTAAAAATATGCCCCGTCGGATACATGCACAGTAGCTATTGTACAATCAAATGTTTATACAAGCCAGGGCCGGCGGAACGTTTTTGAAAGTAAGGGGCCCAGGGCGAATCCAGAAATTTTCGGAGGGAGGACCGATGGCCCCCGGTCGGGCTCCAAGAACCGAAGGCCACGGAAAATATTGCCTTATTTTACATGCTAAAATACACATTAGAGTCCATCAAAATGTTCCGTTTCCAAGATTATCCCCTTCCATCGATTTTTTTAAATAATAAACCTCTAAACGCTCATACAGAGCATCTTGAACTGCTGTATACAGTCGAAAAGTGGTGATCTCCACTCAAAAATGAATAGGGACAATTTTTTTCTCTTTACATTTTTTTAAAAATAATTTATTTATTTTTTTATTTGATGACTGGGACATGTGCACCCGTGCAGAGAACGTACTTTTTTCAATAAATAAAAAAAATAATGATTTTGAAGTAGGCAGAAAAAATATATATGTATTTACATTCACAAGTTTGAGAGTTCACACCTGCCTTTTAGCCCAAGTGTGGTTAGTTTTTATTTAATAATTAGACCAAACTTACATTATAATTAAGATTTTCTGAATTTAGTTTTATTTCAAGGGGCGTTCCTTCAAAAATCCACCAAAAAAAATAATTCACTTGTATATTATTTCTAAAATAAATTGTTTAGTTACCTGCATACCGTTTTAATTTTATTATCGAGTTACCGAAATCTTTTAAAATAGGCCTAGACGATTTTATTGATAATATCCCATTGTCTAAGCTACGCAAGTATAGCTCGCTGATGGTTGCTAGATTGAGACTTTGGAGTGTAATTTTCTTTTATCTAAGCCAAAAAACGTATATTACGTAGAGTTTCAACCTTCTTCATAGGTCATCGTCAGGTGAATGAACTAGCCGGAGCTAGTTCGTATCATCGGTAGGTCTTCTCCGAAGACGTGCGCCCTCTATGTTGTTAGGAGGTTTTCTCCAGAGGCCCCGGGTTCTGTCTGTTGATGTAGGAGGTCATCATAGATGTGCGACAGCTCGTATGCTCATTCGTTCCTGTTCATGGTGTTGTTATTCCTTCTGATCCAAATAGCCTCTTTAATGGTGCGTTGTACTCTGGATGACTCCTTACCCAAGATCTTTGTGTTGTTCCAATCTGGTATATGGTTGTTGACTACCATGTGATCCGTAATAGCAGACTTATGGACCGTTGTAGATGTTGAGGCACGGCTGCTGTGGTACGGACACCTGCTGTGTTAGTGATGTCTTTTTTGTGTTCTGATAATCTAGTTTGAATGGTCTTCTTGTCTCCCCTACATAGACTGTCTTGCAATTATTACAACCAACTTGGTAGATTACACCACTAGTCTCTTCTTTCTTGATTTTATCCTTCGGATGGACCAGCATCTCTCGAATTTTGTTGAAGAACTTGAAGTAAGCATTTATGTAAAGTTTTTTCATAGTTCTTTTTATCCTTTCGGATTGGCCTTTAACATATGGGATGCTGATGTTCCCTCTTGTTTTGGTGGGTTGGTCATCTCTTCTTTCTTGGTTCCATTGATGTTTCTTTCTCATTTGTTCTTTTACTCTTTCCATCGACCAATCCGGGTAATTGCAGGCTTGTAGGGTTTTGCATATGTTGTTAATTTATGTTTTCTTTTCTCGGTCTGTGGTGACGATGTTTTCGCACCCCTCTATCAGTGTCCGAACCACACTTTTTGTTGTAATGTTGTAATGGGTGATGTGAGTTGAAATTTTAAGTATTGGTATAAGGAAAATCACATTTGTTTTTGCTTATCAGATTCAACACTGGTGACACGCGCGCCCACCCCCGTCGGCAGTTTTAAATTCCATGACCACCTCTTC
>JAOTQE010140949.1:0-11675 GCA_025631205.1 Nesometra sesokonis | reverse complement strand
ACTTGGTTTGTCCCAAAGTTAATTTAGAATGTTACAAACGTGCTTTTAGTTATATTTGCCCAAATTTTTATAATAATGTACCCATTGAACTTCGGGACTGCTTAACTGAAAATACATTTAAATTTAAATTAAAATGATATATTTTAAATCAAACATTATGAAATATTTTTGACTCTTTAAATTTAATTTTATTACAAAATAATCATTTTATATTATATCATATATTATATTAGGCTTATTGCTATTTTATACTTCTAATTATCTATGTTGAATGTTCTCTCACTTGATTTTTATTTTCATTATGATGTTGTGTAAGTTAGTAATATATTTTAATTTGACAAAGAGGGCCCTTGAATATCAGTTAACCTATCGAGCTTAGCTGGAAGGGTCACCCTCTTTAAAGATGGTTGAAATAAAAAAAAAAACAAAAAACAGTATTTCCACAATTTTAGTAAGCAATGTTGACTAATGTCTATTTTGTTGTAAATTGATGAAAATAAGTCAAACTCTTGATATCTTTATTCATTGTATCATGATTCAGTGTAAAAAAAACCCATCCAATAAGAACATATTTAAGAAAAAGTAGCTTTTTCACAAATTTGATGAAAACTTGGAAGTCCAAAATGGCTTGTATGACATGATTATCCAAATTACCACTCCCAAAATAGGCCAATAAGCCAAAGTTTTCATCAGAAAATCTTGAAATCTTGAAACATGGCCATATTCTTTATTGACTAAACATCTGAAGCTGATTAATTTTTTAATGGGTTAAAGGTCAAGTTCAAAATTTATAAGTTTTATTCTATATCAGTCAAATTTTAAAGGGGTCTGGTCAAATGTTAAGGTCACAAATCAATATATAAATCCCTACGGCCTATTCTACTGTAGATTTACAAAATCTGTAATTTCAATGTGTTAAGTGTTTTATTTATACTAGTCAAATTTCCCATCACGTAACCTTGACTTTTAACCCCGTTCCCGTAAACTTGACCCATTGGCAATTCTGGTCTGAACCTGCATGCTTCCACCAAGTTTGGCCAAGGTGGGACCAAGGAGTAGCAAAAAACAGTTATTCAGCTTTAACCCCAATGACCTTGACCTTTTTAAAAATGGACCCCTTCCCGTAACCTTGACCCATCAGCAATTCTGGTCTGAACCTACATGCTTCCACCAAGTTTGGCCAAGATGGGACCAAGGAGTAGTGAAAAACCATTATTCGGCATTGGACCCCAATGACCTTGACCTTTTTAAAAATGAACCACTCAAGGTCAATTTCGCAGTGAACCAGCATCCACCCACCACCTTTGATAGAGATAGGACCAAGGACCTGGGAGGAGTAGAGGAACAAACAGACAAACATTGCTCAAATTCTAGTATGATATTAGTGCAGTTAGGCGTAGTTGTTAATGTGCTTGTTCAAGTTCGAGTCCAATTCCCCATAGAGAAAAGCTTTTCTCTATGAATTCTCATAGTAGGTATTTTTTAAAAAAATTGTTTTATTCCAATTTTGGTTCCTTGTATTAATTACCATACTAAATTTACATGTATTTCCTTTTTCAATGAGGGAATTCATAGAGTGGAGAATTACGATGTGGGCAGAGGTATGCCAGAGCCATAGATAGAGTTGCGACATTCCGTTCACAGATTTTTAGAAGTCACATGGTAAAACTCCGACCATTTTGTGTCCTAATGTCCATTTAATATTGATGAATTTTTTGTCATATTCACATCTTTTAACAAATTCTCAAGCTTGAATATTGTATTACTTTTATAGACCTTTTCACATTTTGTATTCATGTTGTATTTTATGATTTTAAGTATGTGTGCCAAATAAAATTAATCAATTCATGTTACTTAATGTGAGAAAATTAATTTTACATTTAATATTGATGATTTTTTGGTCATATCACATCTTTAAACAAATTAATGCTATACCATCTATGCTACACTTGTATCATTTATTAGATAATCTATGCTATATCATCTATCCTATATTCTTCATTATGATTCAGCATGACACTTTGTTTAAAATTGAAATTCTTGTCATTGCTCCCTTAGGTGATGTGTAGCTGGCTGTTAAGTGTACGTAAGAATTATCGTGCTGTACTCTACCATAATTGGAGGCATGCCTTCAATGTTGCCCAAACTATGTTCTGTATGCTGAAGGTAATTATTTTCTCTGAAGTTGTTAAGTTTCATAGCATCATGTGGTGATGGATTTGTGGGTGAATAATGAGACAGGTCTTAAAAGAAATTGCAAAACATGCTGTCATCATATTGCAATTTACACATTATAAAATATAAAATAACCATAATGTATTTAAAAGTATGTTAATTAATAAAATATTTTATTCAATGAAAAAATAAAAATGTATTACTTATAAATATTGATGATAATGATGAATATTTATTATCATATGAATATTATTATCATGTTGGTTGAGGATATGATAATACCATGAATCTTTGGGAGGGCTCTTGTTAAATTTTTTTTAGGCTTCATTGTGGCATAAGTAATTTTGTGTGACATTTTTTTGCCTTTTCCCAAGTTACGTATCCATAGATTTATTATTTATGGCTAGATAGTGAACTTAACTCTGTAGAATTGCAGTCTCATGTTGGCGCTTGTTATTTGACAGTCAACATTTGTCACATACATGTAAGTTAAATAATAATACCTGTTTTATAATTATTGTATTTTTTAACATTCTTTTGTCATACAAATTATTTATATACGTCGCATATGTTTTATGTTGTCTTTACATTTGGATTAAAGTTACTTCCATTTATTGATAAATGTGAAACTTTTATGAAAGATTGGGGGTGCAATTTTGACGTAGCAACAGCGTTAGAACGCAACACTCAATTTAATTGGTTGATTTTGGAATAGTAAGCACTTCAGTGGAACTGCACTTGGGGCTATATTCTGTGGAAGTTCACTATCTAGCCATTAAAATGATACATCTATGTGGATATCACATATCGTTTCTTTGTTTTACAAGCGCCCTCTAACATTTCTGACTATCACCTAAAAAGACCCATTACTTGATTAATGTAGAGCGCCATCAAAAATAGTGATCTAAATGTGCCACAATGATCTGTCAAATTGACTAGTGTGTTTTTCTGATTTTTTAGACAGGTGATATGGAACACTTGTTCTCTGATATAGAGCTTATGGTATTAATAGTAGCTTGCTTGTGTCATGATCTAGACCATCGGGGAACCAACAACACTTTCCAACAAAAGTAAGTTATTATGTCAGTTGGATTTAAGGCATGAGAGACAAAAAAAATCATTATGCAAAGGTTTATTGTAGTGGTTATCATTTTATACCTCCATGGTCATATATATATAAAAATTGTTACGCACAAAACTTTGTTATTTCACAAACATTCAGTTAAAAAATATAGTATACAAATATGTTGTCTTGAGAGTTGCTAGTTAAAAATATGGGTAGCGGTGCTTCCAAGTAGTACTATTCACTGTGGATGAATAGTACTATTTGGAGGGGCACCGAGGCCCATACTTTTAATCACATGGCAACCTTTCAACGAATCAGTGCTGTTTAAATGCTTGATGTAGAATACAATATAGCATATTAACCAAGTTCTCATAAGTTTAATAACTCCGATTATATCTAATAATTTTATTACTTTGAAAGCTAGTCATTTATTTGAAAAAAAATCTAGATAAGCACAAATTTGAACAACAAAGAACGACCATTTTGTTCTTTTGAAATCTATGAAGATAACTGTTTGACACAGCAAAAATATGTTTGTTAATAACAAATTAATTCCATAAATTTTTTTTTTATTTTGATGTACATTTTAACAGTCACTTCTTACATCATAAGTTACCAAATTAATTTGACCTCTCAGCATTTTTAACTATTAAATGTCATTTGCTTTATTTGTTAAATAAAACTTTTTCATATATGGGGCAAGACATGGCAAAACCACCAATTTGTCGCAAAATTACAAAATGAAGGTAATATTAAAACCATATTCAGCTTTTTATAAGCTTTAAAATGAGGGGTCATTTGTCAAAATCGGACATCTATAACAAAAGTTATGGAACAAAATATACAAAAATTTTTCATTGTATTTCTTTATGTTTCTTATTGTTTATTTGCTCTTATTTCAATATCTTCCTGTGCGACAACTTGATAGTTTTGCCATGCCTTGCCTCATATTTAAATAGAAAGAAAATGTGATAACTGAATTACAACAATGTGAAGGCCATTTTAAAATGCATGTCATTTTCTTTAATTAATCAAACTGGTGCCATTAGTACTCCTACATCAGAGCTAAATATTTGTTATTTTTAGTATAATTGCCCAAAAAAGCAATGTATTATACTGTACTTTAGTACTGTATATGATTTCCTGTAATGATGAAATTACTTAATAATTTTTCGTTGAAGGATAAATTTGAGTAGCATGGCTAATTAGTTGGCAATCGGTAACCGTGCATTTGACGGACTTAATGCAATAATCGTAGCAGCTTCGCGTGATTCTAAGTATCCCTGCCATGGCATTAAACCCTCGAACCTTGTTATCAGTAAAATTTGTTAGAATTACTGATTTTGTATAGAACTCTCATCGCTCTTTCATCACACCTTTTTGTATGATTAATTTAATGTTAATCGCTTGCTTGATACTTAATCATTTTAGCTTTACATCCCGTGTTGCACAGTAGTACTGAACTTAAAAACATATTGCTTTTGTCAGAGATGACTACGATGATGCTGAATTGATATTGGTACTTGTGTGGTAAATATTAAGTATTATATATCACAGTAATGCATCTCTGGCCAGAGGAGGAGGACAGGGGCAACACATAAGTTTCCACCCAACCTCAGCTTAGTTTCAAACTCCCACCCACTCTAAGCTTCTGAATGGCGTCAGAATATTATTCATTTCATTTTGTTTAAAAATATAATACAAAAACAAATAAGATTACAATAATGTAAAATCGGAGACCGGATTAAACAAAATTGCTAGATTTTCTCTGTTTTTAATAATTTTACCAGCTACATACATACATTTTTTTATTTAAATTATTTTATAACTTTGTTTTTCATTTCTGTCATATTTTGTAAAAAAATGCAAAGTCTTTTTTTGATTATTTTGAAGCAAATTTTAAAAATAAATAATAATCAAATATTAAATTGGTTAATTTAGGAAAGTTAAAAAAAATATGCATTTTTATTAAATTTAAATAAAGCTGAAGGCCTAAAATATGATGTCGTTGCCTAAGCCCGACTTGCACATAATCTAAAAAATCTTGGCCCTTTTAAAAAAAATGTCATACTTTCCGATCTTTTGGCTATAATGCATCAAGTTATCCTTAAAATTAGTTTATTGTATTTAAAATACTTTACTTTATGCAAAAAATATTCTCAAAATGTGGGAAGATAAATATTTGGTTGTGTCTGTTTGTTGGTTAGCTTCATCACTTGCTCTACTTTATACCACCTCTGTTATGAAACATCTTCACTTTAATCATTGTATTATACCTTAAAATACTTCAATTTATGCAAGAAATATTTCCAAAATGTCAGAATATAAAATACAATACATTTAAAAAGAAATGTTTGGTTGTGTCTGTTTGTAGGACGGCTTTACCACTTGCTCTACATTATACCACCTCTTTTATGAAACATCTTCACTTTAATTATTGTATTATACTGTAAAATCACTTTATGCAAGAAATATTCCCAAAATATGGGAAGATAAAATACAATACATTAAAATAAAAGTATTTGGTTGTATCTGTTTGTAGGACGGCTTCACCACTTGCTCTACTTTATACCACCTCTGTAATGGAGCACCATCATTTTGATCATTGCATCATGATACTCAACAGTGAGGTAAAGTTCAATGTTCCAACATTTATCTTTTCAATTAAGTGACATTTATTTTTTATTGTTGATATAAACTATAAATAATTTTGTAACATTAAATTAATTGATGAATTATTAAGAAAGATAAAGATAACTGTGAACGAAAGTTGGCATATTTGATGATGGTTATAAATTACAAGTAATTGACGGAGTAATAATTCTAATAAAAAGACAAATAAAATGAGTAATCACGAGGCAAAGAAAATGACAGTTGCAGAATGTTATGTTCACCATGCCTGCCTAAAGCCCTTTAACAATTGTCGCACGACCAAAAAGTAGAAATCGATTGCACGAAAAAAAACCAATTTTTTATCGTAAGTGGTCATCTCCCGTAAGCGGACACTTTTCCCCAGACCCGAGTGTGTCCGAATAGAGAGGTTCAGCTGTACAGCAAATATCATTAATCAAACACGTATGACTGACTTTATTGATGGTTTCTAAATTGTGCTGCATAATTTCGAAACTGCGTAAGTTGTTAAATTGCTCCCAACATATATATATATACCTGAAGCACAAAATCTTGCGATGGGCACACCGCGGTGCCAGACCCATACCGCCCTTTGTTCAATGATGTAAGGCTGTTGCAAAAGGAGAAAATTGAACAAACAGAGCATTTTACGACCCAAAATATTCATGCATCACTTGTGCGCCTCCTTACAAAGGTGTACGACAGTTGTACAAACTCACGATTTAGGGGTCATAAAATTTGTTGCAGCAATCGCGCCTGGATGGCATGCATGCACCAAATCCAGTTGCGACTCTCCCGACTCAAAAAAAATCACACATAATTTTTATGATTAGTCGTACGCAAGCTGCGATGCGCAGTACGGAAGACCAAAAATTGATGATTGCAGACGCCGTAAACAGATCGAGAGTCAATTGTGAAAGGACCTTAAAAAAAATTTAAAATAGTTTGTAAAATAAATCCGGAATATATTAAATATATTATTTATTTTTTTACAATTCATTCCAATATTTAAATTTAAATATAATTTATTTATTCACGTATTATATTAAATAATGGTATAATTTCAAAATTATGACAATTATATTATTCAAATTATGTGAAAATTGAAGGGATGCTATAGGAAGTAAATTAAAATTGAGAGAGTTCATGTAAATTGAAAACCCTTTGAAAAAATAATACCCTCTGACTAGGTAGATCTACCATGCTAAATTACTAGGGAGATCTACCTAGCAACACAGAGAACTACCTAGTAAGGTAGTATAAATACCCTGTCTGTTGATGTTATTAATGCCTTAAGGTTTATTCTAAATAATGGCTATATTTTCCTATGTATACTTGTAGAGCATTTCTGACCATATCCTTGGATGTAGTATTCCTTGATATGGTAGTTTTTATAGGGTTAACCCTGTTAACTACCTTTATCTACATTTTCACTGCAATTATCTACCATGAGAGTTATTTTGTTCAAACGGAATTATCTTAAATTTTCTACTGACTGTCTGACCGGCAGATAAGATGTATGAACAGACCAACCGACTGTTGAGATGCGGACTGTTAATGAAAATTAATTAAATGATTTACTTTACTGTGATTACTAACTGTAATTTTTTTTCAATTCATTTCACTTCAGAATAACAACATTTTTCAGTCATTGTCCGCTGAAGATTATCAGTCAGTGTTGAAGATGTTGGAGTCGGCAATTCTAGCCACGGATCTCGCTCTTTACTTCAAGTAAGTGGGAACATTTTAAGTGCTTGCGTTCTGTATCACGCTTTTGAGACAAACATAACCTACATATAATAAAGTGTAATATAATGCAAGGCATTTCTACTGTACTTTACATAATAAAATTGTCTCAAAACACAGATAAATTTTCTATGAAAAAAAAATCTAAGCCAGGAAATTGCATTTTCTAACCAAAGACTGACCAAAACAGCAATGAGTAGAAAAAAACATGACAGAACCACAAACCATGACAACATTTCACCAACTTTACAGTGAAGCAAGCCAACTATCTTCTCAGGTGCCACTGTATGGACATCATAGTTGTATTATTTTAATGGCTAGGTAGTGAACTTCCACAGAATACATAATCCCAGAGTGAAATTCCATGGAAGCGCCCACTACTCCGGAATCCAATCAATCAAGTCGTGTTACGTTTTCATGCTGTTGCAATTGCTCCCCCAATCTTTTATAAAAGTTTATTTTTTTAAATTAATGTATCAATAAATGGAAGTAAATTTAATACAAATATAAAAGCATTGAGAACAAAATATATGTCACATAGGTAATTTGACAAAGGAATGTTCAAAACACAACAATTATTATTATTTAACTTGCATGTTTGTGACAAAGGATGGCGACCGTCAATATTAGGTCCCTACAGTACAGTGTTAAGTTCACTATCGAGCCGTAAATAATAAATCTATGGTAGACATTCAACAAATGAAAAATTAATAAAAACGTAAATGGCAAGAAAAATAAGTTACACAGTCTTCCATTTACTTGATAATGCAAGCCATGTTTCATTCCTTATATTGGATGGCGATAAAATCCGTGGTGTGACGGATGAAACAGAAAATGCTCTGTCACCATGATTGGTCACATACAATATAAAAAGATGATCACTTATTACGATGTCCTGTAAAACCTCACACAACAAATTGCTCGATTAAAATTTACCACAATTCAGTGAACCATTTTGCATGACTCCATGCAGTGTTTTTAATTATGCTATGATAGTTGGCACGTTAACCGCATCCAACGCCTTTTAATCAGTCTACATTTGGTTGAACTGGCATTCATTTAGTTAAAGGTAAATGAAAATTAAAATAAAATGTATGTTCTTTATTGGTGAAAGAATTAACAATCTATTTTTTTACTTAAGATAAATTTAAAGAAAAAAAAGTTGTAATATGTTTTACACTAAAAAAATACTTTTTTAATTCATAAAATAACTTTGTTAACATGGTAGATAATAGTAGTGACAAGGTAGATAAAGGTAGTTAACAGGGTTACCCTATAAAAACTAACATATCAAGGGATACTACCAAGGATGGTCAGCAATGCTCTACAAGTATACATAAGAAAATACAGCTATTATTTAGAATAAACCTTAAGGCATTAATAACATCAACAGACAGGGTAATTATATATTACCTTACTAGGTAGTTCTCTGTGTTGCTAGGTAGATCTCCCTAGTAATTTAACATGGTAGATCAACCTAGTCAGAGGGTGTTACTTTTTTCAAAGGGCAATTATGAAGCTAAAGCCCGATGTACACTTCAGGAAATTGGCTAAGCAAACTGCTTCACAATTCACTTTGCTCAGCATTGTCCTTACAATGCACACTGTGCATGAGAAATTGACCAGTTTGGTTGGCAGAAGTAGTGGGATCATTATACTTCAGTTCATTTCGGTTGATATTAACTTGCCCAGTAACAGCAGAATAGCAAGCATATTAGCTTAGCTTTGGCACACACTATAAGCAAAGTGCCTCGAATCATCAAAATTATAAAAACATGATTCATATTTTGCTCACTGCCTCTCGAGGCACTTTGCTTACTAAAACATTGACGCACACTGTAAGCAAAGAGCCTGAGCAAAATTCTTCAAGTGTGTGCCAGGCTAAATTAATTGACATTGTTTACAAAAGATATCGGAGAAGATTGAACCTAAACCATGATATTGAAAAGCAATCACTTAAACCACCAGATTAGATTACCATTTGTTAAAAGTTCCATTGGCTATAATACATGCATGAATTACAACAATTTTCAGGGGCGGATCCAGGATCCACCGAAAGGTGGGGGTGGTGCACTTTTCCAGTTCCGGGTGGGCATGGTTCCCCGTTTTTTCTGACGAGCAATAAAAAGGTCATTTCCCCATTTTAGTGCCCTGGTACCCTATTTTGCCATGTCTTTTTTTTTTTTTTGTGAATTTTGGACCTGGCGCACCTAACATAAGGGGGGGGGGGGAGGGCGCAACTACGTTTTTCCCCCTCTCCCCCTAAATCTGCTCCTGATGATTTTTACATATTGATGAAGGGTCTTAAGGGTAAGTGGTTTGTTTGTGGGCAACAAAAATTTATAAAATATAGGTGACGGGTGGCAAGTGAATAATTCTTTTTTTTTTAAATCAAAGGAAGCGCAACAATTTTTTTGCAATGGTTGATGACGGTAATCCAGATTGGAGCAAAGACGATAACCGTGACCTACTACGGGGAATGATGATGACGGCGTGTGATGTGTCTGCTATAACCAAACCATGGGAAGTACAACAACGTGTAGCCGAAATGGTGGCTAGTGAATTCTTTGAACAGGGTGACATGGAGAGAGATCAGTTAAATCAACAGCCTATTGTAAGTTGCATTGATATAGAGATGTAGAAACACAAATCCAAAGGCAGTTGCCAGTAGTTTTATTATTAGACATTAATGATAATGATTGGACATTAATGATTATGATTAGACATTAATGATAATGATTAGACATTAATGATAATGATTAGACATTAATGATGATCATTAGACATTAATGATAATGATTAGACATTAATGATAATGATTGGACATTAATGATAATGATTAGACATTAATGGTAATGATTAGACATTAATAATAATGATTAGACATTAATGATAGTGATTAGACATTGATAATGATTAGACATTAAAGATAATGATTAGACATTAATGATAATGATTAGACATTTATATTGTGCCAGTATTTGAAATTCGGTATTTTTTGTTGACCCATTTCTGCTGCAAAAAAAAACCATATTTTTAAAATACCGTATAAAATGCGGTATTTTTTTTTGACAGTGGAAAGGGGCAGATCCAGTAACCAGCAAAAAGTGGGGGGTGCACTTTTCCAGGCCCGGGTGGCTGTGGTTCCCGGTTTGTCTCTGAAGAGTAAGGAAAAAAACCCTTATTTCCCCATTTAGCGTGATATGTACCCTGTTTTTGTTATAGATGGCCCATATTTGTCTTTTATTTATATTTAGGGTCAATTTCTGCTCCACTGCTCCAACTATAAGAGAGGCACAACCACGTTTTGGTGATAATAGGGGGAGCATGCCCCCCCTCCCCTTAAGTCCGCGCCTGTCGGCCCATAGATTAAATTAAAATAAAGTTAAAATTCTCTTTTTGTCCTTGCCACTTAATGTTTTCCATAGAAATTAGCACAAAAGCTGTGATGTTACACCTTGTGAGAATGGTCTGTTTGAGACCATTATATGCGTCATAGCAAGGAGGTTTTATAGTTCACTATAAAACCTCCTTGGTCATAGGGTCAAGTGATTAAAGGATCGGTGCTCAATAGCACTCATCAAATCTTTCCAAATAACTGTATGACTTTGAAAAAAATGATATTTTTAATGACTTCAACTAGTTTAAATTTTGTTCAAAGAAGAACTAAAGAATATTCTAATTCGTTTCTTCATTTTTTAAGGCAATGATGGATAGAGACAAAAAAGACGATCTTCCTAAGATGCAAGTCGGATTTATTGATGCCATTTGTATGCCTGTTTACAAGGTATTTTTAAAAATATGTCATTTTTTATGCTTCATACTATAAAACACAGTAACCAAAATTGTGTCTATGAAATGCTCCTAAAACCTGGAGCTCACTGTGTCGTGCGTATGTTTGTCGCACGACTAAACACTTAGGAACTTCAACCTGTATGTAAATATAATATATTCCAACTTTTTGAAACCTCACATGTATGTTAATATACAAATATACGTTGCCTTGAGAGTTGCTGGTTAAAACTATGGGCAGAGGTGCCTCCAAATAGTACTATTC